>JAMQGT020014669.1:0-49566 GCA_024447675.2 Pterophyllum scalare | reverse complement strand
TCATTCTTTATGACCATTATGATGTTTGATTTATGACAAATGGCTTTCCTGATGTGACCCTCCCCATTTATCTGGAACAGCAGTAGGAGTACTCTGCCCCCCTGGGGCTGGGTGATTATACCAGTGTGCTGCATTTAATGAGAGGCTTTTTTTTAATGAGCTCTCTGGCAGCCCAGCAGCCTCCTCAGGTGAGCCCTGATCTCAGTCACCTTCAGGCCGTACACCACCGGATTGAACACGGTTGGGATCATCACCTGGAGGATGGAGGTGAGGACAGAGACTTTAAACTGGCTGTCGGCCTGCAGGCGGCGCTGCGAGCACCTCCACCCCTGAGCTCACACTGTAGTTACAGAAGACGAGCAGGTGTGGCAGGCACGTGCCCGGCGCTTTGCTGCTGAAGCTGCGCGAGCGTCGCAGGCAGATGGAGAGGATGGCGCTGTGAGAGGATGGCGCTGTGAAAGGATGGCGCTGTGAGAGGATGGCGCTGTGAGAGGATGGCGCTGTGAAAGGATGGCGCTGTGAGAGGATGGCGCTGTGAAAGGATGGCGCTGTGAGAGGATGGCGCTGTGAGAGGATGGCGCTGTGAGACGGCGGACAGCAGAATAGTCGCTATGGTGATCGACAGGTTGTAGGCTTCGCTCAGCAGCGCCTCACGGCCTCCGCAGCTCAGGCTGACCAGGCTGCAGATGTCGCAGTAGAATCTGCTGAGCTGTGAGCGGCAGAGCGGCAGGTGGCTCGCCAGCAGCACCGCGCTGCCCACCAGCCCGACGGGCAGCAGCCAGCAGAGCAGCAGCAGCGCCGCCACCGAGGCGGGAGACATGAGAGCGGTGTAACGGAGCGGGCGGCAGATGGAGACATAGCGGTCAAAGGACATGGCTCCTAAGAGCAGGAAGCTGGAGGTGCCCACCGAGTACAACAGCCAGGCCTGACACACACACACACACACGCAGAGTCACCTGTACCGAGCGGCCTCCGCTCAGCAGGTCCACCAGCAGCTTGGGGTAAAACACCGTGCCGCCTGCCACAGAGTTCACCAGCGGGGCCGCCACAAACACGAACATGGGCCGGTGGAGGCTCCGCTGGGAGCAGATCACTTAGACCACCAGGCTGTCGCTGCACAGCAAGAACAGTTAGGCGCACATGAAGAAGAAGAAGAAGAAGAACCCGTGACTGGACAGCTGGGCCAGGCCATCCAGCCTCAGTGACGTCACCCGTGAGGTCACGTTTACCTCTGCTGACATCATGATGGGAGACAGAACAGAGACGCAACAGCCCGATGGAGGCGTGGCCTCACAGAAACATCTGGAACAGCTGCAAACAAATTCAAACATCAAATCACCATCAATAAAAGCATCAAAGTATTATTAATTTAAATTATTAGATCATCAGTGTTCAACTGATCACCACCAATATTTAAGTCATCAGCATGTATATCATAACCATTTAAATCAACACTTAAAAAACAGAACCACTGTTTATCATTGACATTATTATCATTTCAATAATCAAGAAACAAAACTGAAATTAAAATTTAAATCAGTGATAAAATCAGCGTTCAAACATCAACACATGAACATCACTGATTAACTCAGAGTTTAAAGTTTCAGCCTCAAATTTCTGCTCTTCAAAACATTAAAATGTAAATTATCATTATTAAAATATCAGCATTTAAATTAAATATAATGATGTAATTAATATCAACACTTGAGTAATGATTCACCAAAAAATCCAAACTTTAAATCATCAGTACAAACAGTTTAAATTATTAACTAATTGTTTAACTTAGAAACACTTTTAATTATTAAAATCGATCTGAAAATGCCCAACTTTAAATGAACATTTATATTCTCAGTGTTTAAAATCAGAAACACTCATAAACATCAGAGTCGGTTATCGACTAAATCACCGTTTATCAGATTTTACATTTTTATCCTTTAAGTTATTCAAAATAAAATTCAGATCATTTAAATCATCAATGTTTAAGACATCACAGGTTACATTATATAAATCATACAATAAAGACACAATATGTATAGGACTGTGCTACGACCAATTTTATTTACACACTTTGTTATGCAGATGATACCCAGCTTTATCTATCCATGAAGCCAGATGACACACCAATTAGTTAAACTGCAGGAATGTCTTAAAGACATAAAGGCCTGGATGACCTCTAATTTCCTAAATTCAGATCAAACTGAAGTTCTTGTACTCGGCCCCACAAATCTTAGAAACATGGTGTCAAACCAGATCCTTACTCAGGATGGCATTACTTTGGCCTCCAGTAAAGCTGTGAGAAATCTTGGAGTCATTTTTCACCAGGATATGTCCTTCAATGCACATCCATCCATTCACTTCCACTTATCCTGTTCCGGGTCGCGGGGGGGCTGGAGCCTGTACCAGCTGACATAGGGCAAGAAGCAAGGACCCTGTACAGGTCGCCAGCCTGTTGCAGGGCCAACACATAGAGACAGACAACATCCACACTCACATTTATGCTAGAGTTTCCAATTAACCTAACCCCAGTAAGTGCATGTCTTTGGACTGTGGGAGGAAACCAGAGTACTTGGAGAAAACCCACGCAGACACAGGGAGAACATGCAAACTCCACACACAGAGGGAGGGGCCTGGACCAAGGTGGAATTGAATTCTAACTGTGAGGCAGCAGTGCTAACCACTGCGCCACTGTGCTGCCGCAATGCACATATTAAACAAATATGAAGGACCACTTTTTTACATTTGTGCAATATTTATAAAATTAGAAACATCCTTTCTCAGACTGATGCTGAAAAGTTAATCCATGCATTTATTACTTCTAGGCTGGACTACTGTAATTCATTATTATCAGGCTGTCCTAAAAACTCCCTGAAAAGCCTTCAGCTGATCCAAAATGCTGCATCTAGAGTACTGACAGGGACTAGAAAGAGAGAGCAGATTTCTCCCATATTGGCTTCTCTTCATTGGCTCCCTGTTAGATCCAGAATAGAATTTAAAATCATTCTCCTAACATACAAGGTCTTGAAAAATTTCACAGTCCAGGTGATCAACTGCTAGCTGGAACCCTGACAGTGCAAATTAGGAAAGTAATTATCAGTCAAACCGTTCAGTTGGCACAGCTAAAGGATTCATGGCGGTGACTACAGTGTGCTAACAGTGTAAAGCAACAAGCTTTGGAGACCTGCAGACTCCCTGAAGGTCTGTCAGCTGGTTTCAGGTCTCTACAGAGATGTTCAGCTTGGTGTATCTCTGGGCTCTAGCTTGCTTTGGCTTTGGGTCATTATCTCTTAGAAGGTGAAGCTCTGACCCAGACTGAGGACCTCAGTGAAGAGGAGGAAGTTTCCAGTAAGGATCTCTCTGTACTTTACCCCTAACCACCATCACCATCCTGCTTCTCTGTTGAGATGGTAGTAAGCAGGTGAGGGTTTCCTCCTGACAGTGGGACGTGAGGCCAAACAGTTTCATCTGGAAATCTTTCGGGCGCTTCCTTGTATCTTTCTCTAATCACAGGCTTCTGTCTGCTGTGGAGCCCAGATCGGTGGGGTGAAGTTTCTCCCACAGGCTCTCTGGAGCTCAGCCAGAATGACCATAAAGTACCCAATCACCTTTTCCCCGTAACTGCTCAGTGTGGCTGAGAAGTAAGAGAAGTGACTGTTTCAAACGGTCTTTTCTGAATGGTGGAGGCCACCATGCTGTTGGGACTCTTTAGGGCAGCAGATTTACTGCGAGCAGTTCCTTCAGCCTCAGGCTGCTAAATCCAGGTAGGTGTTTCTGCTCCAATCAGGTCTACCGACTTTACCAACAGGTGGAGTCAAGGTAAGGTGGAGAAAGGTTCAAAGATCATGAAGAGAAACTGGAATCAAATGACCTGATTTTCAAATGTCAGCAAAGAGTTTTAATAATTATGTGAATACTTCAGTTTTTAAATTTTTAATAATAACAGAGAGCAACAAACATGATGGACAGCTGTGAACGTGTCTGAGTAACATCTGTATGAAGAAGAAACACAAACAAAATCGTCGATGATTTATGACTCAAACATATTCATGAAACTAATATAAAGCATTAGATGAAGAAATACTGCTGTATTTGGTGTGATTGGATCCATTCAGCATGGGTACCTGTGAGCCCAGGAGACTGAAGGTCAGGGTCAAACAGCTGATAAACAGCAGGTGATGATGTAACAGTGTTTGTGCTGGAGTTTGTCCTGAGAGGACGGACTAACGAGCTGCTGCTCCTAATGAGAGACCATTAACGAGCTGCTCTCAGGTGAGCTCATTAGCTGTGACAAACACTCACCAGCAGTCAAAACAAACACACACACACACATCAATCTTTCGTAGTTTAAACTCGAGCTGTCAGTTTGGCATGAACAAGTTTTTGTTGAATATGTTTCACATATTTTTATTGTTAAATTTGATTTATTTTTGTCTTAGTTTTTGTTTGAAATGTTCAGTATCAGTTCAGCTTCAATTGGTTTCAGAGTTAGTTCGGTGTTTTTTTTTATTAAGCGTATATTTGTTGGGGGCAGCGCTGAAGGACTTGGGTGTTACCATAGAAACACATCCCTCACAGTCACAGGTATGTCCCAGTCTCAAACAGATGACCCAAAGCTGGTCTGTGTCTAAACCTGAAGACATTTAATTTTCTAAGTTTACAATATTGTTTCAGTTAGTTTTTATTTTCCTAGTTTTTGTACTTTAGTAAATAAAATGTTCTTTCTTCCACAGTTTTAGTTTCCAGTTCACTATGACAACACTATCTTTAGTGAGAAATTATAATAACACATAACTGAGGCAGCCAAAAACAGCACTTTTATTGTGGTCTGCAGTGAGGTTTGGAGTGCCTCAGGGATCAGTTCTAGGTCCTCTTTTAATTGCATGAACATTTAAACAAGGTCCTCATTCAGATCTTTGTGTTAAACCAACATTTGTTCAAGTCCAAAACCTTCAGAAAGTTCAGCTTCTGTCTCATCAGTCCACAGAATATTTTCCCAGAAGTCTCTGGGATTTCTCCTTGGAGCTCTCCCATGGAGGCCATTTTTGCCCAGTTTCTTTCTCATTGTTGAATCATGAACTCTGACCTTAGCTGAGCCAAGTGAGGCATGCGGTTCTTTAGATGTTGTTCTGGGTTCTTCTGTGACCTCCTGGATGAGTCCTCAATGCTCTTGGAGTAATTTTGGTAGGTTGGCCGCTCCTGGGAAGTTTCCCACTGGTCCCATGTGTGGATAAAGGCTCTCTCATGGTTCTCTGGAGGCCTAAAGCCTCAGAAATGGCTCTGTAATCCTTTCAGACTGATAGATGTCAAAGACTTTGTTCCTCAGATGATTCTTCATTAATTCATCATTTAATGGGGTGGGGGGCTTTTTCACACAGGGCAGGTAGGTTTGGAGAGCCCCCCACCCCCCAACTAATAAATCGGGGAGGGATACTTCCTCTCAGTATTGTGTAAGTGGTAGATCATATTATTAGAAATGGTTTTAGAATAATTGTCTTTTTAACTCAGTCAGATATTAATTTTCACATATTTTGTTCTATTGAATAAAAATCTGGATGTTTTCGATGTTTTAGTTTAATGTTTGTTTATGAACATGTCTTACAGACCTGTAGAGAAACAGTTCATGTATTTAATGCAGACTTCAAACGGCAACACTTTGTTTCTGTGATAAAAATTTATTTGTATCTGTGAGTAACTACAGTTGTAGTGTTCTCATACATGTCATCTGCAGCTCATCAAACCATATATATTTATAAAAATTAGAGAAATATAATCTACATACATCTAATACAAAAACCGTCGGTCTAAGAGTGAGTCCACTGCTGGTCTGGGTTTAATAACTGTGAACAACATTAAGTGCTGGCGACACCTTCAAGAAGACAGATGCTCCAAAGATAATAATAAATCTGTGCATTAAATAATCTAAAAATAAAACATTCTGAAAACAAACACACAAACAGGCTCGGCAGGTCAAAACATCATCGAGACAAAAAGCAGATGATCACACACAAACACACGGTGAGTTTCTAACGTCTTTGGTTTCAGGCTGAAGCTGAACGAGGCCGTAAAGCTTTAAAGAAGCGGATTCGAGCGCGAGCAAAAAGCTGGAATGTGCAACAAAAAGTCACGACTCCGACACCTGAACTCGGCCGCCGGCACACCGAGGGACCGACATCAGACCGATCCGTGCTCGACCTTCGTCTGCTGACGCCACAGAATACGAAGCTTCGAGTCTCCACAGCGAAGCGCTCAAAGGTTTCTGTGATCTTTGAAATCAGCCAAACATCCTTCCATCTTTAAAGCCACCCGCTGATGTAGACTCTTCAGAAAACTGCACTGTTTGCAGATGGAAACCGAATATTTCCAGGAATATTTACATTATTATTATTATTTTGACTGAGCTCACAATGTTTAGAGCTGTATCATGTTAATGTTCAATATTTAAGACCCTGCATTCAGTCAAAATATGAAATATATTTTATTCACAGGATAAAGTCAGAGTGTAATTCTGATCACGCCTTTAGCAATAAGAGAAACAAATCTTTGATTGTAATTTTAAAGATCCCAGCCAAATTATTTTGATCTTCTCTTGTAGCTGTGAGACAAAATGTCATTTTAATTTGAGATGAATGCAGTGAAGAAAGATTTTATTGTGTAGGATACAGAAACCACGATCCTCAGACATCGAGCCTTCGTTTGTGGACGCTGAGTTTAAATCTGTCAGCTCGCGGTGGACTGTGTGGAGCTCGCAGCAGTTTCAGGGTCCCTCAGTGTGTCAGACAGCGGCAGATTAAAAAACTAAAACAAAAATCACTGACTGCTCTTCAAAGTGAAGCTTTAAGGCTCACAGCGTAAGGCGGAGTGGATTTTAGCTCCTGGATGTTTCCCTGTTGAAACCTGTTGTCACAAATAGAAAGAAAAGAAAGAAAAGTGCTCGAACAGAAGAAGAGTCGAGCGTTTCTCCGCTGAATGCCTCAGCGCCTCCGACACATCCTCAGCCTCATATTCACAGAGCTGCTCACATCAGTGTTAAGGCGTCTGGTGACACAACTGAAGGACTTCATTACCCAGAAACCCTCAAGGCTGACCTGTGCTGACCTCTAAGAATGAAAAATAATCTAAGGATTCTGTCAAATACTAAAGCAGACCTATTCTACTCATTTCCTGCTCTGTATGCATGATTCACAGTTCATAATAATCTGTCTTTATCTTCGTGGTGCAGCCCCTCGGAATTGAACAGACTAAGTCTGAGGCCATGGTTCCAACTCCGGCTCAGGGACGAGTTGTTGGAGGTGGAGGAGTTCAAGTATCTCGGGGTCTTGTTCATGAGTGATGGGAGCGGGAGATCGACAGATGGATCGTGGCTGCAGCTGCAGTGAAAGCGAAACTGTCGATATACGTCCCTACCCTCACCTACGGTCCAGAGCTCTGGGCAGTGACTGAAAGAATAAGATCGTGAATACAAGCGTTAGAAATGAGCTTCCTCGGAAGGGTGGCTGGGCTCTCCCTTAGAGATAAGGTGAGGAGTGCAGCCATTCAGGAGGGGCTCAGAGTAGAGCTGCTGCTCCTCCACATCTAGAGGAGCCAGTTGAGGTGGTTCAGGCATCTGACTGGGAAACTGAAGGCCACCTCTTAGGTGAGGTGTTCTGAGCATGTCCTACCAGAAGGAGGCCCTGGAGCAGACCCAGGAGATTATATCTCTTGGCTGGCCTGAGAACACCTCTGTCTCCTCCTGAATGAGCTGGAGGAGGTGGCTGGGGAGAGGGAGGTCTGAGGTTCTCTGCTTAGACTGCTGCCCAGAAGAAAATGGATGGATGGATGGATGGATGGAGAACAGAAAAGAAAAGTTTTTATTGTCGTTATACAACAAAATTTAGACTGGTGTTTCTCCTGTTTCATCTCCTGTCTCTTTAAAGGCCCCCCTCCCAAATAGGCCATTTTCTTCTGATTGGCTGATTCCTGGAAGCCTGCAGAGGGGTGGCACTCAGTGCCTGTGAGCTGAGCTGTTTGCCTGTAGAGGACAGCTGTGTAAAGAAATGGGTGATGAGATGATGTTAGCTCAGTGAGACAGCGGAAAAAGAACAATGCGTTTGTACATGTGTATCTCGTCTAGCATGAAACCCTGCCAGCGTGGAAGGAAAAGCACAGCGTGTCCTCTTTAATACCCATTCTGGTCGTTTTGGCCACGTTAGCGTCAGCACTAACACGATAAATTACTTCCTGCCTCAAGTCGTCGTCTACCAGGAGCTTTGATTCACAGTAAGTCACTTCACTGTGACCCAGCTCTGTGAGTATTTGGCTCTGCTCATCTCTGCCTTTCTCACTTGGACTCCCACAGGCAGTGGGTCTCACACACAGGACGCTCTTGTGACTGACTTCAGCTGCAGGAACTACATCTCCCATGAGTCTTTTCAAAAGGAGCTCTGGAAACATAAGGTCATACAGCATAAGCATGTTTATAACTGGGACTGAACCCTCTTCATCAATGAAACACAATCCTGAGATTTTCTGCCTAGATTCTCAGATGTTAATTATCAAACACATCACAGTGTTAAATATTAACATCTGCAGAGTTTTCCAGTGAACACAGTCACTGACTGATGTTCTCAGACAAAAACACTTTCAGGTCTTTGTTTCAGTCAACATAAATCTGTGCTCCTGCTTGTGGAACAGCATGTTTGTGTGTGTGTGTATGTGTGTGTGTGTGTGTGTATGTGTGTGTGTGTTCAACAGCACAATTAGTGGTCAAAAAAAAAAAAATCCAACAGTAAGTTTAAATAATTTTGAAAAATGGGCAGAAAATCGCAGGTGTTTTGTTTCTTCTAGAACGACCAATGAGTTAAAGTTGAAACCTACATATGCAAAGTAGGTAAGCTGAGGGGGCGGAGCTTCTGTTCTGCAGGTTTGAAGGTGGCTTTAACCCACTGTATGGCACAAGGCTGAAGGGGGCAGTTTGAAAAAGATTAAAGATTTTTGGGTGTAAAACATCAGCATTGTCAGTGTTTAATAAAAAGTATTATTATGGTGCAGATTTTTCCCCAAATGGATCAATAAGCCACATCCACACAGATTTAACATCCTGACTTTAGCCCCAGGAAAATATGTAATCTGACACGAGTAATACACGTTTGTTATTTATCATTAAATATCTTTAACACTCAGGTCAGGACATTAAATCACATCGTATTCATCCATTTATTCAGATTTTGGAATAAATATGATCCTGGGAGGCTCCAAAACTTTAAAGATCACAACTGATCGGTTTATAAAACATAAAACAAAAAATATTCTAACCTGGCTGCAGCTTTGCACTTGCACAGCACTTCAAACACAAGTGCTAAAAGCCCTTAAATCAGAATGGAAACCTGCTTCTGAAGGTGAGGACAAGTGTGGCAAACTCTCCCCACCTGCTCCAACAATCACAACTTATTATCTGTGGGTAATTTTCCCTGCTCGGGTCTGATAGGTAGAGGAAGACAGATTATTGCTCAATGTCGCCTCCTCTTCCTGTCCAGTCTCTCCTTTACTCTTCCTCCTCTTCTTCTTCTTCTTCCTCCTCCTCTCCAGCCATCACCTCCACCAACAGCTCAGCAGTGCAGGTCGCCTCCCCCAGACTGTTAACAGCCTTCACTGTGTACTTGGCATCATCGTCTCCTGACACCTGCAGATTTATGCCAGAAATGTGATTCATAAATTATCTTTATATGAAATTATAAAATATCAGATTTAACTTGGTGACAAATCTGTCCTCTGTTCGTGTGCAATGTAATAAAATAATTTACTTAACAAATAAAAAGAATGTGAGAATATTGTAAAATCCTGGATTTATTAAATTTTATACTGGTCAGTTTTTTTTAAAACTGTGCTGTATTCTATAAGCAGAGACAGTTCAAAGTTTTAATGCTGGGAAATGTAAAACAAGCAGGTAGAAATACGTTAATTTGCAATATCAGCCTGTATGCAGATGATGTCATTATTTATACATCAAAAATCTTGTAATAATGAAATGTAATAATCACAGTCCATGACACTTCATATGCACAAAATCATGGGTTTCTGTGCTTGGCTACCTTCGTATCAGTCCCAGTTAGACTGACATTTAAAGGCAGCTTAAAATTCAGACCTCTGACCTCTGAAATGACTAGACTGCAGTTTCCGTCCTCGTCATAGTCAATCTGGAAGTGTCGGGTCTCTTTGATGGGCTGGTCATCTTTGTACCACACCACCTCCGGGTCAGGATAACCTGAAGCCAGCAACCGTTTGTTTCTTAAAATCTTAAATCCACATCTTATATTTTCTGTTTTAGCAGCACATTTTCTTCTTGTTACTCTGCACAATGTTATTCTGTTTTTACAAGAAGAGAAATTAATATTGATGTCAAACCGACTCATCAGTCTTTTCATGAGCTTGTTGGGGTATAAATATTGGTCTCACATACCTTCTATCTTGCAGTCAAAGCGTGCAGCGCTACCCTCCACCACCTCCACGTCTTTGATGACAGTGCTGAAGCTTGGCTTACACTCCGTCTTCTGCTCGTATTCTAAACACTCCAGGAACTGGTTATCCTCTGAAAGTGTGCGCGCGCACACACACACACACACACACACACACATCAAACAGCTGATTCATGAATGTTACAGAAAAGCAGGAACATCAGCTTGAAGGTCTCTGCTGCTGAGAACGACTCTCCCACAGCAGACATCAGCAGGCCTGTGTAACCACAGGCAGGCTGTCAGTAACTAAAACAGAGCTTATGTTGCTTTCTGGCCACTCTACCTTCAGTGGGGGAGCCCTTCTTGGCGCTGACTCCAGCCATCATGGCCATGGATGACAGTCTGCCGATGGCTCGAACAGCGTGACCCGTTTTCTAGCAAGAAGAAGAAGAAAGGGTCACATGGGTGACAACTGTTTATACATCCCAATCCTGCGTTTCTTAAATAAGAGGACAGATGCAGTGACTGAGGTCGCCTGATCTTGGTCCAACAACCAGTGAAAATCTACTAAAATCTACAAAGTGAAATATCTACTTGGAAATATTTTGGTTAGAAAATGGGCAACAGGTGGAAAATTGAAGGACTTTGATGTGACTGAAGACCTCCACATTTCTAGAGAACTAAATCTTGATGGAGCTGATACAGGGGCCTCGCACTGATCAGTACTTTTTACGAAGTAACCAATCAAATCAGTCGAATGAAGCACTGCGACAGAATGCAAACCAATTGAGGAAACAGAAACAAGCACAGCAGTGCAGGGAAATATACCCACCAAACCACAGAGACCTCCTGTGGAGAGAAAGATGGCTGGGTGCAGACCTCGTGTAAAGTGGCCTAAAGCAGCTGAGAAGAAGGAGGACAAGCATCTTGGAACAGCAGATGGTCACGGCGGAAAAAAAGCTTGAGATGCTAGGTGAAATTATTTACAGCTATGGAGTGGAACGCTTTGGAGTGCTTCAAGCAAAAAGCAGAAATAACACACCAATACCAGTACAATCGAGAAGGCAGCAAGAAATTGTGAGACTTGTAAGGGAGAGACAGCAGCTTAGAAAGTTGTGGAAGAAAGCATCTGAGTCGGAAAGAGCAGGTCTCACAAGACTAAAAATGGACATCTAAAACAAGCTGGCAACATTGTGAAGACCTGAGAACTTGAAGAGGCATCACAAGAAAAAGGAACATACACAAACAAGATTCTTCAAAGTTCCCTTAAAGTTTGTTAACAACCTCTTCGCACAGGAGAAAAGCAGAACCCTGAAAGTGTCAAAGCAAGAGCTGGAAGAACATCTCAGTTTTTTCAAGGTACCAGAACCCATTACTTTGCTGGTAAAGTCATATTTTCAAGACCTCCAACTCTGCTTCACAACAGCAGAGTTTCCTACAGCATGGCACTGATTGGAGGTTGGCATCCTGGCAGGCTGCACAGTGTCACCATTGGCTTTTACTATAGCCATGGAGGTCATTATTAGGGGCTCAAAACGGTTTGTAGGTGGAGAGAGAACCAAGACCAGGCTCTGTCTCCCACTCATTAGGGCATATATGGATGATTTGACCATACTGACCACTCCTGAGGTGTGTACCAAGCAATTACTTGGGAAACTGGAGGATAACATCAAGTGGGCAAGGATGACAATCAACCCAAATAAATCCCGAAGCATCTCCATAGTCAAGGGGGTACTCAGAGAAAGGAGATTCTGCATCGGTGAAGACCCAATACCGACAGTGTCCGAGCAGCCTATAAAGAGCTTGGGCAGATGGTACAATGCAGACCTCAAGGACAAAGATCAGGTGCAACAGCTAAGGCAAAACATTATCAGTGGTCTTAAAAACATCAATAATGCCCTGCTTCCTGGCAAGTTAAGCCTGGTGCCAACAGTTTGGACTTTTCCCCCGAGTAATGTGGCCGTGCACCATGTATGAGGGCCCTTTAACAACAGCGTAGAAGTTGGAGAGAATGATCGCCTCATATGTGAAGAAATAGTATGGTGTCTCACAGGCTCTAAGCAACATTGGCCTCTTCGGAAACGGGATATTAGAGCTGCCACTGACAAGTCTCACTGAGGAGTATAAGTCTTCTAAAGTGAGGCTCCAGATGACGCTAAAGGACTCCAGAGATGAAATCATCAGCAGCGCTGCATTAGCTGTGACAACTGGGCAGAAATGGGCTCCAGCAGTGCAGCAAGCCACATCTGCTCTGAGACACAAAGACATCATGGGGAAAGTTCAGCAAGGAAGAGGTGGTATTGGGTTAGAGGCAGGCAACCCATCTTGAGTGAAAGTTACAACAGTAGAGAAGAGGAGGATGGTGCTTGATGAGGCACACCAACAAGAGGAGGCCGTAAGGATGGCGAAAGCAGTGTCCCTTGCTAAACAGGGGTAATGGACGCAATGGGAGGGAGAAGAAGACTCAGCTTGAGGGAGGTATGGGATATGGAAGCAAGCAGGATCAGCTTTATCATTAGAGCAACATATGACTTGCTTCCAACACCTAAGAATCTACATCAGTGGTACAGGGAGGATCCAACCTGTGCCCTTTGCCCAACTCCAGCTACTCTCAAACACATCATGACTGCTTGTAAGACCAGCCCCACACAGGGCCTCTACACTTGGAGGCACAATTAGGTACTAAAATGCTTGGCAGCAGCCCTTGAAAGTAAGCAGGCAGTGACCAACTCATTGCCCCCAACATCAAACAAGTCACTGAATACCATAGCCTTTGTGAAGGAAGGACAAAAATGCCCCCAACATCACCCCAACAAGCCACAAATTGGACACCTGAGCATGGCCGATGACTGGAAGATGCTGGTAGACATTGGCAAGAAACTCATCTTTCCACCAGAGATTGCTTCCACCAATCTTAGGCCGGATGTGGTACTCTGGTCTCCTACACTGAAAGCTGTCTACATCATAGAACTCACTGTACCGTGGGGAGAATCAGTGGAGGAGGCATACGAAAGAAAGAAGCTGCGCTATACTGAGCTGGTGATGGAAGTAAAGCGGGGAGGATGGAAAACCAAACTTTAACCTGTGGAGGTAGGATGTAGAGGATTTGTTGCTAAGTCTTCCATCAAACTGCTAAAAAACCTAGGGATCCAGGGAAAGCGCTGCAGCGGATCATCAAAGCAAAGTAGCCATATGGCTTTGGATAAAAAGGAACAATCCCTGCTGGGCCCCAGCAAGATAATATCAGGAACCGGATGATAGGACAGAGGGGTGGACCTGGGACAGCAGATGCCGCCATTGAGCCCTTCAGAGATGTAGTGGGCTAATCAACGAAACATTGAAGATGGAGGGTGCCCACTTGATAACCCTCACCTATCAACCTTATGCCACTCTTATTTTTCTCATGTAAGTGTAACACCTCTTAGCACAAGGGATTAATTAACATCTCATACTGTGTTTATTTGAGTTTGAGTTTGACTCACTGATCGTGAAGGACCAGGATCTCTGTGTCTAAGAACAACCCTTAACCCTACATAGCAAAAAGGAAGGAGACATTCTGCAGGTCAACTTTAACTGAATTATTTACCAAGCTGAACTTTATCAAGGAGGTGCAGCCACTAAATTAGCAAAATAACAATCATACCTCTGTGCCACCTATCAAAGATGAAAAAACCCAATAAAACAAATACCAATGAAATCAGCCAGCTGTTGATACCTGACATATTTGTCCAGTCGTCCAACTGTAGATGAGACATGCTCTAATTTATGATGATTATTGAATAAATGTGCCTTTGTTGTTCAGGGAGACTCTCTGGCCTCTGTCTGTCCTCATGCTGTTGTTTACCTGCCACTTCCTCCTCAGGATGTACTTCTTCATCCTCTCCTTGGAGAGCTTCTTGGCCTTCATGGTGTTCGTGTCCTGTTTCAGCCAGGGGTGTTCGAAGCACTGTGCGCAGGTCAGCCGAGCCCTGATGATGGACCAGGAATACTTCAAATACTCTGTGTCCTCATGAGCTACAGATGCACTGACTTCATGATTATTCATACTAGCACAGTTACTCTTGCATAAGACTTTCAGCTACTGAATTCTCAGTTTCTCCAGCTCAGATTACTTACTGAAACAGTTTCACTGGGACTGAAAACAGGATGATACACTTTGTCTTACTTCATGTCTTTTTTCAGCAGATTGGTGATGAAGTCTTTGGCATTGTCAGATATTTCATCAAAGGCTTCGTCCTCAAAGTCCCAGGTGGCCGAAGTCACATTGGACAGAGTTTCGTTGTCGTTATCGCCCATAAAGGGAGACAGACCGCTCAGCCTGAGAGGACAAACCCAGGACAAAGTGAACCAAACTAAACCAGGCCAAAGCAAGCTGTACACAGTTTGTAACAGGCAGCTCTGCACTCACAGTATATAACAGATGACTCCTATACTCCACATGTCCGTGGGATAACTGATGGCTTCGTAGTTGATGACTTCTGGAGCCACAAACTCTGGAGTCCCAAACAAAACCTTCAGAGTTCCTGCGTTTTCTGTGGGAGGAACAAACATCTGATCACAGATGGACTGCTTATCTGCTGGACTATCACTCACAGTTAAACACCTGTTTAACAGAACTGAGTGAACCCAGGAAACAAAAGCTTTTTGCTTCTATGTCCATTCTAGAAGAAGTATTTAGTGAAAATGATGGGTTACCTAGCCGTCTGGCGAGGCCAAAGTCGATGAGTTTGATTTTGCTGCCGGTCTTATTGACACACATGATGTTTTCTGGCTTTAGGTCGAGGTGCACGATGCCCTGTTTGTGGATGAAGTTGACCCCATCGATAATCTGCAGCATATATTTGATCACCTCTCTCTCCGTCAGTTCAAAGTCTTCATCGATGATCCGCTCAAACAACTCCCCACCTGAGATCCTGCAGACAGAGCGAGGAAAAAGGTCTTCTTTGGTTAAATTCACAACAGATGCTACAGTTTTACTTAAACTAAAATACATTCATTTCCAATATTCTTCTATATGCAGATAACACAATCATTTATACTTTAAAACCTTTTATTAATGCTATTCTATATTGGGAGTATATTCTGATGCAACAGCGCTCTCTACAGTTCTATAGCTGAAACTGCAGAAAGACTGCCCCCCCCCCGGCAGAGATAGGAACAACAGAAGCAACATTTGAGTGCTTTAAACTGTAAGACAGAATAGTTCTAATGCTTTCTTTTTACATCTGTGAACAACACTGATGTCCAGAGATACAGTATGAAACTTGGTCCGAAAGCTTTCTATGGTTTTGTCTACAGCCTTTAAAAGTACAGTACCAATAGCACCACCATGTTATAAAAACCATGAGGCTCAGAAGAAAAAAACATATTTCTACAATGTGTCCCATTTCTGTTTCCCTTCAGTGTGATGATGGTTGTTGCAGTAATTAAGCTGCTGAGAAAACATTATCAGATCTGAGAGGACAGATAAAAAAAGAAAACCAGGCTGATGGTAAATGCTGCTCTTCCTGCTCTCCATCAGTTTGGATCCTGTCAGCAGATATTTGCTTTTTCCTTCATTTAGATTGTTTATCTGAGGAAATATTCTGTAATAAACACTGAGCATTTCCCGTGATTATCACAACTAAAACACAGACATTATGAAGGCTATTGAAAATTAACTCTCATGGAAGAGTTCAGCTGACAGCACAATAACAGATACGAGTTCAAATTCTCTCATAGCTGGTCACAAAATTATTTTATGATGATCCTTGAAGCAAAAATAGCTCATGTTAGTATTAATAGACTCAAGTCTGTTTCCAGACCCGGTTTGAAGTCTGTATATCAGTTCCTCCACTGACCCCCCTCCATCCATCAGCAGTGAACTCATCTCTTGCTCCTCACGGCCACCTGAAGTGATGTAAGGAGTTACAGGTAAAAGATCACTTACATCTCGAGTACCATGACGATGTCAGACTTGCCCTCAAATGCGTCGATACACTGGACCAGTTTGGGGTGATGGAGGCTGTTCATGATGCCAATCTCTTGCCGGACGTTCTCCTTCTCCTTTGCAGAGTACGCTTTGATGAACTTTCCAGCCCAAACCTTCTTCGTGGACTTCTCCACCAGCTTGAAGACCTGACCGAACTTCCCCCTGCCCAGCAAACACAACAGTGTGAGAACTTCTACAGAGGCTGAGGTGCATCGTGGGAAATGGGAGTGAGAGTGGGTGGAGCCTTACGTTCCCAGCCTCTCCTCCACATCATACAGGTCCTTCACCTTCATGTCTGCTCTGATGCTCACATCTCTGTAATCTGGCTCTTTCTCTGAGTCTGATGAACAGACACACAGAGGTCAGAGATCACAGGTATGGGAGGTCTGAAGCATGTGTGAATGTTGTGTGAAGGACAATCAGCTGACATCAGTGTAGGTATACATGAAGTGTTTACCTTCATCATCCTCCTCTACCTCCTCTTGGTTCTCTGTCAGATGAAGCAGAGTTAGTTCAGTTAGTCTGGTTAGTTCAGTCATTATAATCCAGATGCAGTTTAACTGAATGTAGTTTAGTTGGTTCTGGTTTAGTTACAGGTGGAGATGGTAGTGGACCAGTTCTTCCATTGGAGACATCAGCCTGGTTTCACACTGAGCTAACTGGCACCCTTTCTGCCTTAGTGGAAAATCACATTTCAGCAGCTCATGGCCATGAAGCCTGGTTCAAGAACACCACCAGGACTCTACTGGACTAGAACCAAGAAATCTTTAAGTCTTTAAGTCCCCAATGAAAACTAGTAAAGTCTAGTACAGCACTAGTCTCATTTTCTTTCTAGTAATGGAAACTTTTTATAAATGGTTTTTGCAGTCAAGTTTATAAGCATTCCCATATTCTCAGAGAAACAAAGTGATTTTAGGAAGATTTACAGGTTCAAACCTCACGCTGACACAAACCAGAACAAGCAGCCAGTATGTGTTAATGGAACCTGGAATAAATGGTTCCCCGATACAGAGCAACAAGGCTTCATCTTCCTCAGTTCATCTGGAAAATCTCCCAAACAGATCCAATAAACCCAAAGTGGGCTCTGTACAGACAGTCTGGAGGACTGCAGTGACACCACCAATATCCAAAGCATATAAGAACTCATGCACCTGCCTAGTAAACAGGATTATTTAGGCAGCCTTACAAACAAAGCAGGAACCAACTGTCAAACTGGTTTCTGGATATTTGTCAGTTACACCAGTGAGGTCAAATATCAGCTACGGTGAGTACCTGAACTTACAAAGCCTCCTGGAGCAGATTATTAAAGTTTATGACATTAACATAAACTAAGATTCATTAAGTACAGCAGGTCTGGTTCCACTGGACATGGTTCCCAAATCCGGCAAAGCAGCAGCAGTATGCTTCCCAGTGCCTGCTGTCCGCCCTTCATAACATTCATCCAGAACCAAATGAAGAGAACACTCTTCTGAGGGTTCTCCATCCCTCTGGTGTTTGATTCGTCCAGTTTGTTTTGGTGTGAGCTGCCCAGTTCTCTCAGCTGTGGAGATGTCTGCCTCCTCCTCAGTATAATGGCCTTAAATGGCTCCTGATTTGCGCTCAAAGCACCAATCACTGATCTGAAAAACTCAGCAAGCTTTTCAGAAATCACACCCAACTTAATAAAAACATCCAAAAAACACAGATGAGGACAGTTTCACATAGGAACTATTTTCTTTCTACATCCACCAACCAAAAGAAGCAGAGCTCGGCTGAAGAGGTCAGCGTTTATGCTTCCACCCACCACGAGCCTCTCTGCATGGATGGATGCACTTCCTTCTTCAGGGTCATTCGTTTGGCAGATGCAGTTTGGTAGAAAGAAAACGGTCCCTACCGTGATGTGTGCTGAATGGTCCCTGCAACCTGCAGGACTTCATGAAGCCTGTTATGAATTCATTACCAGTGAAAACAGCTAAAAGAAGAAAGTCGTGCTGACTCACCATCATCATCCACCAGTCCCACAGTCACGGGCTCGGACTCGGCACTCGGCTCTCCGACTCCGTAGATGTTCTCTGCCCGGACACGAAACTTGTACTGCCGCTCTGGGAGAAGGTTCTAGAAACAAAGGACACTTTATTAACCCTTTAAACACACGTTTAACAACTCCAGGGCCGTGCTGCCAGGGAGCACTCACCTGTACGTTGTAGGAGGTGCTGTTGCAGGACACCAGGTGTTTCCACTCCTGCTCCACAGAGTCCCAGATCTCCAGGTTGTAGGACTGCACGGCGCTGCCGCCATCATAGGTTGGCCCGTACCACGACAGCGTCAGGCTGGACCGCCGGATGTCTGAGGCTGCGGGAACCTTTGCGGGGGGGTCAGGTTTATCTGAGGAGGGGAGGGGACAGACAACTGAAGGTGATCCAGGTACACAGAGTCCTGCAGGCTGCAGGATCACAGACTGATGGCAGCTGTCAGAGTCTCAGTGATTCTCACAGGGAGCCTCTGCTGCCTCTCACACTGAAGCTCGCAGCTTTCTTAGTTGATTTATTTTTTTTACCTCACTTTGTTTTTATGTTCTCTGAGATATGACTAACAAAATGACACGCGCTGCACTTTTTATTTGTTCCTCATTAAAATGAATCTGTCTCTTTGTGGCCCTCAGCCTGGATTCTGACCCTGGTAGAACTGGAACATTTAGAGCCTAAAGAGCTGAAAGTTTTTTTAATTAAAATCTGCATAAAACTGAATATTTTCCTGTAGCTGATCAATCTGAGCAGCAGCTTCTTTGTTTCTTTCAGGAAGTGCACGTGTTGCAGGTGTTTCCTACCGACGATGGTGAGGTTAAGGGCGGCCTGTCGGAGGCCGTAGCTGTTCTTCAGCTCGATGGTGTAGCAGCCGCAGTGTTCCTGCTGCCCACTGCTGATGGTCAGTCTGCTGCTGCTGTCGCTGCTCTCGATGGAGATGTCACCCGAACCCTCCTGGATCTGCACCAGAGACCAGGCAGAGTCAGGAGGAGGCTTAAAGACACTTTAAGATCTCAGTGATCCACTCCCACAGCCTCAGTGTGTGTGTGTGAGTGTGTCTCACGGGTTTCCTGAACTTCAGCCAGGTGCAGGTGATGGGTGGAGCTCCTGAGAACTTGCAGAGGATCTCCACCTTCTCCCCCGCCAGGATCTTCATGTCCTCTGGGAACTGCAGGATCTGAGGAGGCAGAGCTGCGCACACACATCAATAATCAATAATCAATGAGAGGAGAAAAAGAAGTCGTCTCTACATCAGACTTTATTATTTTTACAAGATTGAAAAATGGGAGTTTCAGCAGGAGCTGCAGCGCCCCCTGCTGTCTGTCAGGCATTAGATGAACTTTGAATATCTTAACTTTCTGACTTTGTAGTTTTTGTCTTTTGTTGGTTATTGATCATCATCACACTCAGATTAACACATCATGTTGTTCCTGTGAGGTTTAAAGCTTCTGTCGTCTCTTTGCAAGTGCGCAATTTGCGGGGGGGGGATAGGGGGTCATGATCCCCCCCCAATAATCTGATCCAATCACTATACCCCCCCCCCAATAAAGTCACATCATTTTGATTTACAAGAAAACACCTTACATGAATAACAAGTTAATTTTTTTTATTCATTATCAATTTTGGGTAAAACACTAGCATGTTTAATCATTTGGTAATGTAACCCCCCCCTCTCCCCACAAAAACTTGGTATCACCCAACCCGCTCTCTCTACCAGGTGTAAGCCTTTTCTTAACTGCTGAAGCTGCAGAGTAAATACAAGGTGACATAAATACACAGTAAAAGCATTACAGTGTATTTCTAATATGGTTAACCCCAAATCTCCTGAATCCTTTTAGAAAAGATAATGATTTAATAAATAAAAATGCAGAGAACTTAACACCCCAAAATGTTGGACCCAAAGTTACGCCTCTTGTCCCTTTGACTCGATCGTTTTCATTATTGATTACTGATCACTTCCCATCATGCACCTATCCCATCAGGCCCTCCCTGCCCAGTAAACATTTGTACTTTCAGGTGTTTTTATGCAGCACGTGCAGACAGGCAAACACTGCAGTGTGTCTCACCTTGTTTGGGCGGGGTCTTCGGAGTGGGCTTCTTTATTCGGGCTTCACCTGATGGAGACAAACACAGCAGGAAGTCAGACACCTGAATCACACACCTGATGTCAGCCATTCACAGGCTAGAAGTTCCTGCAGTGACGAAGCAGAATCGGACCTACTGCATCAAACTGGGAACGTATTGGGAACCCATGAGAAATCTATTCTAAATGTCCAAGCTCCTCAGACGCCTTTCTGAAGACCTCTGCAGCCTTCCAGGGATGAACGATGCTTTAATGCACAAACCGAGACCTGGGCCAGACGCTGCTAAGACCCCGTGAAACAAGTGGACAGAGAACTTCAAGAGGAACTCTAAATATCCTTTGAAAGTTTTTAAACACCTCTGGCAAACGTTCAAACATCTCTTCAAGGCTTCTGAACCTGCTGAACTTTAAACTCTCACAAGGAACATTAAAACCTCCACTGACACCTTTAAACAACCCAAAGACCCTGCAACAGCTCCCAGGACTACTTTGGAGTGTCTTAAAGACCTCTGTGACCCCCACAGACACCGATGATGTCTTGTTAATATTTCTTCAACATATTAAAGATCTCTGAAACTAGGGGGCAGCAAACTTCACTGAGACTGCTAAACATCCTTTAAAACACTCCTGGTATCTCCGCAAGATGTCTCAGCACTCCTTCAAGACCTCTGAACCTTCCTCACGGTCCTCTGGAGCTTCTTTAGAACCTCTACAACCTCCATTGGGACCTTTAAAACCTCCTCAGAGATTTCTTCAAACCTTCACCAGCTTTAACCCTAACCCCAGAGGCCACTAAAAACATCTGCTCAGACAGAAACACACACACACACACAACAACAGCATCACTGGAATGATTAAAGAATGGATTTGAAGTGGGACGTTTGCAGTCTGTGCAGAAAAATCACAAAGATTTAATGAGATGTGCACAAACATGCAGCTCTGTAGTGTCCGACGTGTAAATGCACAGGTGTGCTGTAGGTGAGGACGCTGCAGGAGGCAGCTGCTCGTTCTCTTCTTCTCTGAAATATTTCTGTCATCAGCTGCTTTTCTTTGTGACTGTAAGAAACTTCATCCTCACAGAACGTCAGATAGAAGCACCCGGAGGAGGAGGAGGAGAAGAATGTGAGACAGGAGAAGAGCGCCTCTGACGACCATATATGGACAATCTAAAAATAGTTCCGCTGGATGCAGGAAATAGTTCTCGGAGTTTGTTTTTCTCCTGCTGGCTGAAGATGGAGAGGAGCTGATAGGCGATCTGTTCATGTTGTCTGCTCTCTTTGTTTCCTCCTCACATGTTTAACACTTTCCACCTGAGACCAAAGTGATGAAGAGTCTGCTCCACAGAGCCAGGCTCCGTCCTGCCAGCCTCCGCTGCAGCTCGGCGAAGTTTTTCCTTGGAAACACGAACAGGAGCATTTTCCAGCACAAACTTTTTTCTGTTCTCACAGAAACTCAGGAAATAGACTCACTGCCTCTGAAGCAGCAGCTGGTCACGAAGCTGAAGGCTGCTGCTCGCTTCACGCCCCAAATCAAAGTGGCAGATGCACGTAAAACGGTTAAACAGCTGACTCTGCTGTCTCGAACTTTTCTATTAAAAACAAGAAAAAATATTTACCTCACAAAACTGCCATCTTTTTTCTACAGCTGCCTTTATTCTGGAGAGCGCCCTCTATGGAGCAGGAGCAGCCTGTGTGTGTGTGTGTGTGTGTGTGAATACTGCAGCTAATATTGTGTTGCATTTAGAGTCAGCGTGTGTTCACTGTGTGTGGGTCTCTGTACTTGAACATGACTCTGAGGGTCAGCCTCAGAAGGTCAGAAGGGTCAGAGCAGTCGCTCCTTTGAATCTGGAGGTGTTTCCAGGATGAATGAGGCCCTCAGTGGTTCATGGATGGCCCTGGATGGAGAGCCGGCTGAAAGTCAATGAAGTGCTTTGGAAGCAGGAGGGTTTGTGTGTCCTGTCAGGTACAATAAACCCGTACAGCTGAGCCGAACCCTGCAGGTCATTAAACCTTCAGCTGTGACCGATGTGCATCATTTAACTTTCATATCTGTGGTCCTGAACACACTCTGAGGAGGAATCGAACGCTGACCGCGGCCCTTACGTGCTGCTGCAGGACATTAAAAAAAAACACATTCATGGAAATCCATCAGCAAGAATCAGACAGACGGCTGAGGCAAGCTGAAGGCGACCTTCAGAGTGTGTAACCACGCTCAGCCACACTTCACTGTGATTGGCTGCTTCAAACGACCCCTCCCCTCCGCCCTGATGGCTCGTTTGTCTGGACAGAAAGTGGATACGTGCCTCTGAGGCACGCTTTGTCTTTTTATGGAAACTTTAGGAAATAACTCGGTCTGCTGGTAACTCAGGAGCACGTCCATAATTAGCAGCGTTTCCTCCAGCTGAGCATCAGTTTAAAAGCACGTCTCCATCAGCAGACGGCTCCCAGGTAACAGGAACCAGAACCATCAGCTGACTGACATACAAACATGTCCAAAATATGAAAGCTGCACCGTCCTGTGTGGCCTCTGAGGGATGCAGCCCTGCACCTGCACTCAGGGAACCTCAAAGGAACAAAACTGTGGAACTAAGGCTACGTTCACACTGCAGCCTGAAGTGACCCAATTCCAATTTTTGGTGAAATCCGATTTTTTTTGCGTGGTCGTTCACATTTCCAAATATATGCGACTTGTATGTGATCTGTGTGCGAACTGCAAACGAACCTAAAAGTGTCCCGCAGAGCGATAACATCACACGTAGCGAGCGTGCTCAGTGTTTATGGAAGTAAGTTTGTTTTTCTTTCCGCTTCCGTGTAGCAGGACGCAGAACAGTGACATTTGTCGAGTGTCAGTGACGTGTGGGTCGGATGAACGCAACCTGGCCGTACAGACACAGGTCGCATTTGAAAAGATCGGATCTGTGTTGTTCAGACTGACATGAAAAGATCGGATACGGGTCGCACGAGGGCAAAAAAAGCTGATTTGGGTCACTTCAGGCTGCAGTGTGCATGCAGCCTAAGAAAAACTCCACACAAACATAAACTGAGGATAAAACAGCAGAAAGTCAAAGAGTTTCAGTTTCTGGGGCTGCTTTGTGTTTTTGGTGCTTTCCCTTACAGACTAACGAACCGGGTTCTAACCGGAACCCTCAGAACCAGAACCCTCAGCGGAGCCACAAAGATCCAAACGTGCACACAGACTCTGGATCAGCAGCTTCAGCAGAGCTCAGCAGCCTGACGCAGCATCACTCAGTACGCCTGACTGTCAGAGCTGCATTCTGATTGGCTCCCTGCTCCGTCAGTCACAAGCTTCAGAAACCTGTCAAAGTACACAACAACCGCACACTCCAGACCTCAGAGTTCCTGCACACACTGTCCCAGAATTCCAGCTGCACACCCCCTCCCTCCCCCAGTTTACATCCATGTCTCTGTCTGTTGGGGATCATGCATCAAGGGCTGTAGACAAATCCAGACCACATGTCCCTTTAAGATCTCAAGAAGGTTTTGCCCCACCCACTCATAGCTGCAGACCAAAGCCACACCTCTATACCTCTGCAGCACCTGTGGGTTAACGAGCTAGCTAATACAGAGGAAAGGAAGGTAGATGGTGGAGAGAGGAGGCAGCTGGGAGTGTGAGGCTGAGGTCTTACTGTGGTAAGTGCTTCAGCCCGTATGTAACAGTCCTGCTGAGAGGCCCAGCAGGCGGATGAGCAGCTTCTTAAAAGGCGAGCCGCTTCACTCGACACTTTCATACTTTTAATCAGTGCCCTGAACTAAAACAAAGTCTGCCGGAGCAGGCAGTCAGAAACCAGGCCTTAAATGGAAGTGTGGGAGAGCAGCGGCGCCCCCTCCGCCTCCCCAACACCATCATCCCCCCGGCCTTCCTCCCCGGGTCAGCTCACATCTGCAGCTAAACCTCTGCAGCGTCTCTGAGGCTGAAATCAGGGCTTCAGTCTGAGAAACTCTCAATATTCAAACAACAAACAGCAGTCAGTTCTGACCATTTCGACTCAGAGATGAATAAACAGTTACAGGTCAAAGGTCGCAGCCATGGAGACGGTTTTTCAGCTTTGTGGATGTAAAATGAGTTTCTGCAGGCAGAGGTTTGCAGACGTGGAGAACCGAGTCCACACACACACACACACACACACACACACACACACACACACACACACACACACACTGAGCAGGGAGGATTTAGTGGGATCATAAAGATAAGAGCAGAGTTTCCACTGCAGACAGAAACATGAAGCTGCTGCTCGGTGAGCGTCTCAGATTCTCTGAGGTATGACGGCTCTGTGGGAGCACAGACAGGAGAACAGACAGGAGCACAGACAGGAGCACAGACAGAGGAGCACAGACAGAGGAGCACAGACAGGAGCACAGACAGAGGAGAACAGACAGGAGCACAGACAGGAGCACAGACAGGAGCACAGACAGAGGAGCACAGACAGGAGCACAGACAGAGGAGCACAGACAGGAGCACAGACAGGAGCACAGACAGGAGCACAGACAGAGGAGCACAGACAGGAGCACAGACAGGAGCACAGACAGAGGAGCACAGACAGAGGAGCACAGACAGGAGCACAGACAGAGGAGCACAGACAGGAGCACAGACAGAGGAGCACAGACAGAGGAGCACAGACAGAGGAGCACAGACAGGAGCACAGACAGAGGAGCACAGACAGGAGCACAGACAGAGGAGCACAGACAGAGGAGCACAGACAGGAGCACAGACAGAGGAGCACAGACAGGAGCACAGACAGAGGAGCACAGACCGCGGGAGTGAAGACTCATGAAGAAACCTCGTCCAATAGAGACGATTTCATTTCACAGACTCGAGTTTCTTGTGATTCATCCATGAAAGAAGCACAGTTCACATTTTTCACAACTTAAAGGTTCATTTACTCGAACTTAATCATAACTAATCATAACTAATCATAACAACAAGCAGTACAGGGCACAGCAAGCCCCGCCCCCAGCAGTTTCAGCTGAACCTCGTCGCTCTGCAAACCCCGAATCTCTGCAATAACAGAGGTCCTGCTGTGGCGCCCATCGTTTCCCAAGGTTTCAAAGCTGAAGTAAAACCACTGGTTCTGTTTGCCAGATATCAGATCAATCCAAAATGATTTGTTTTTTATTTTGCCCTGTGTGGTTTCTGGGGTATAATTGGCTGTTTTTCTCTTCTTTTGATTTTAAAAAACTTTGCCGCATTTGTATCATTTTTTCAGCACAGCCTCATTGTACAGTTATTTTTTCATTTTACTGCATTAAGACATTAGAGCTAAAATCACACAAAAACAGAAAGTCAGAGTAGAAAAAGTTTAATAAACTATTTTTATATCTTAAAACATATGTTGTAATTTTTTAAACCTATGTACAAATTTAGCAACAACAAAATTATTTACAGCTATTTACACTAAAATGCAGTTTCTGTACAGCCGTGAACACTCAGGGGTCAATAAGATGCCACAGACAGAGGGCGCCATCACAGGCCAGGCACACAGGTGTGTCCCTCCTCCTGTGGTACACCTGCAGGCAGCGTTTACATCTGAGTCTGCCTTTGGTGGCTTTTTGTCCACACAACACACTAACTGCACAGTAAGTACACTAAGTACACAGTAAGTACACACCCCAAACACGCTCAAATCTTAAAATTTCAAAACTCGTTATCGATATCGCTGTCTGCCTTTGACCCCAACACTCACACAACTTTCACCAAATGCCGTGTGCTGCCATACAATTGTTTGATTGGCTAATGTGGTGCATTTTTCCACCAATAGAAAGGGGATGCTGTGATTTATTTATTATCTGCTCACAAGAACTTCCTGCTAGCGAAGATCCCATTTTCCCGTTTCTTCCACCAAATGTGCGTCCCACCCGAGGACAACATGCAGGAGAAAGTGTGGCGCCAATTATTGATCATAACTCTGCTTTTACCTGGTCTGGCAACACAATTTAGAACTGATGCCTAGTTTGAAACCCGCACTTTTGACACAAGTACAAACAGAGACTCGTCCCCACCCCAAATGACATCATCTTAAATTGACGCTGTCATCTGGGAACGCCAGCGAGTCCATCGACAAAGAGACAGAGGCCATCATTCATCCAAATTTGGTATGAAGCGACTGGTAATACTGTTAACAGACAAACATACCAAAAACAACAGTACCCCACCCTCCCTCTGGGGGCAGGATAAAAAGCATTACAACATCCAATGATTATGCTTTTAGTATTTTATGTCATATTTTCCTACAAAATACTTTCAGTAAGATAAAACTTTTAGAAGAGGAATTACACTTTGTCTTATTCTGCAGAGAAATATTAACATTTCTATCAGAGCAAAAAGGTTTGATTGGTTCTTCCATCACTGAACAACCAAATCCAAACATCAGAGCACAGCTGCAAACCAACTGACCAATCAGAATCAACCAACCAATCAGCCACCAGCTGTAAACAGCTGCCAACCAATCCAAGCCTTCCTTTTAAACCAAAGTGCTGAAAAAAAAAATTGAAACCAGTCAAACATTCGTGGCCAAACTGTTTTATCCCTGAACAGTGTCAGGATTCTTCTTCCAGGTCTAATTCATGCACCATCAGTGATGCACAGATGTGACCTTTGCCCTCTCACGTTACACACAGGTGACCCTGCACAAATACCTGCAAACAGGACTCAGGGCGGCTTTATCCTCAGGAACAGGTGAGATGATCCTGTTTGAGGTTTGTGATGTCAGTGAGAACGTCGTCTTCCATGAAAGGCTGAGGGAATGTTTACACACAGGGGAGGGGGGCTGTGTGTGTGTGTGTGTGTGTGTGTGTGTGTGTGATGGGAAATGTGGTGTTAATGAAGACAGAAGGTTTACTGTTCTGGAGGTAGGAATAATAACCTGACAGTGATGAATGAACTGATGTTTCCAGTGATACACAGAGACGCTTTAAAATAGAAACCACCAGCATGTGTGTGTGTGTGTGTGTGTGTGTGTGTGTGTGTGTGTGGGAACCAGTGATCCCAGCCTGCAGCTCCTTATTGGGACAAAAGGAAAGAGGCTGTTGCTGCATATTTTGGAAACTCACTCTCTGAGGTCGGAGTCGCCTTCTTGGACTTCTTGTCCGCCGGAGAGTTTTCAGCCGGGTCTGCAGGAGGACACAGAGAGAGGGGGAGGAGTTTAAAGGTGCACACACACTCTGAGACCTGAGAGAAAGCCTCCAGCCAACGCTGACACCTCACCTTTAAAACATTTAAAATAACAGCAGCAGAAAAGAGCCCAAAACCCAGAAACGAGCATTTTGCACGTTTCTTGTCTGTGTTGCCATGGTTACCATGGGCTTAGACACTTTCACCTTGTGTTCTCATGAAAAACACTCTGAATGAATCTGAATATATAGCTGTTCTTCCATACAGAAGGACTCAGCACGGTCATGTTGTGTTTCCATTGCAATTGAGGACCACCACAGTGTGGGTGGAGTCGATATAGCAGCGTGGGCAGTAGTGTCTTTACGTAATTCATATGCGGCTCAAAACACAACACAACAATGGATGAGACAGAGGCAAGCTAACAGCTAATGCCAGTTTAATATCATCATCATCATGCATAAGTCCCCGTACAGTGTTTTAATGGATGAAGGTTATTATTATTATTAAGTACAACCCTATAGCCCCGAACATCGGCTCAGTGAACTTCAAAAGTGCCGCCGTTCGTGGACAACAATTACCGTAGTAACACCACAGTAATGCCCTATGTTGTTGTGAAGTGCAGTTTCTCAGCTTTCAGGAACCGTCTGAGTTTTTCCGATAGGACAAACGGTCCCGTTATTACGGTAATTCAAATCCTTTGATCAGCGGCCTCAGGCTCTGTGCTAACAGCTGTTAGGGGCAGGTAACGGTGCTTCAGCGGCGATCGCCCGGCAGTACAGGGCTGTAATATGTATGCTGTGTGTGCTTCAGATGGCTCTCATGTTGTAAAACTACCGCTGCAGACTGTCGGTCTGGGCATTCAACCAGTGCTTTGGGCCTCCAGCTATTCTGGTGAAGGAGTCGCTCTCATGACTCCGCTGGTGACGACACTTCCTGGCCAATCAGTGGCAGGCTGTCCTCCGCGTCACATTTTCGGATCACCCCGGATCGACTAGAACCTCAGGTGAGTGAGTACGGGAAAAGGACCTGCAAAGTGGACCTGATTCTAATGGACCTGCGCTGAGTCATTCTGAATGGAAAAGCCCTATATATGTGACCCAGAGAAGGTGTTTGCTAACATGCAGCTCAATGAGACTCAGGGAGGCGACAGAAGTTCAGGTGAAGTCATGTGACTATGGAAAATCCCACCGGCTCTTTGTGAGTAAACCAGGGATGTAACCCTCTAATGTGTTTACCACCCGGTCACATGCCAATCACCAGCGTCCTGCACTCCCATTGGTTGTCGCTTCAATCACGCCCATTCTGCATCACCTGCAGCTTTTCCACCCAAAGTCGCTTTCAGTCTCTGGATGACTTGCTGCCACCTCTGGTTGTCACTTCCTGTGTGGAAGGCCTTCAGAGGAAGTTTCATTGTCCTGCCAGCATCCTCCATGTTATTCCTGTGCTCACTGCCCCCAACTGACCGGCTCAGACAGGCCTGTGTGTGACTAACAGCATCACTGTGTGCTGCACAGCTGAGGGTTAAATACGCAGCTGCTGTGTGTGAAAATGGAGCTCACCTCATGTGCAGCCAAGTTTTTCTCAAAGGAAGTGCATAATTACATATTTTCTCTGACAGTTGATATTTTATAGGCTCCTGGGGAGCTGTGATTGTACCTGAGACCCTGAGGACACAGGTGTGTCAGGTCCTTAGTGTGCTTGTTGCAGGTACAGGTCGCCATAAATGTCCATCTCTGCCCTCGCCACGTTAGCTCGCAGTAAAAACGAGCTGTATGTGTCCTCTCTCTTATGTAACCCTACAGAGAAAGCAGCCCCGTGTCTCTCCCTCTCTGTTTTATGAACACATTTTATTTTGAAAAGGAGGAAGTGTTAATCTCCTCTGTTAATTGACATCCTGTTGGTTGGTAATGACCTCACTGACAGAAAGCAGTCATTTTCCAGGCTGCACTGACATCCTTACCACGTTATGCTAAAGCACCATCCTTTTTATCATTATATGCTAAGCTAATAGGTAATGTGTGAAAAAAACATGCTAACAGTTAGCTAACCTATTAGTATGCTAACTGCAAGTGCTAGTTAGCTACAAACACACCTAAAATATTATCTGAAATTATTTTAAAGTCACTCAGCGATATTTCAGCTCATAACAATGTGATGCAGCACTAATGGCTGTTTTTGTAATGTGTGCTACAGACAGTGCTAACAGTGCTCTTACGGTTCATTACCTGCCAGCTAAAACAACAGATGAATTTTATTTCATTTAATGAAGTAAGGTGAATAATGTCATTAGTTCAATCAAAAGAGTCATAATTTCATGGTGGATAAGTTGAAACCATGTTTATTTATGTTGGCTAAAAACAGCTTTTAGCTAAAAACATGTCATTGAATGCTGTTTTGTACATGATATCTATTGTAATAATGGTGTTATAGACAGATGATGTATTAAGTCAGATTATTATAGAGTGGATTCATCATTAGTCATATACAGTTATACTCCAGGTTTCTTCCTGGTTCAGAAACCTCTGAGCAGACTGAACACAGAACAGCATCCTTGCTTCAGTACTGATCCAACATGGTGCTAACCACTCTGTTACCTGAGAGCCAGAACACCAGCTGACTGCAAGGAACCTGAACCGCACAGAACAGACTCAGGCTTAAAGTAAAGGGTTAAACTTTGGTCTCCGTGAATATCACAGGAGTGGGAAGTTGGCGTGAAGCTCCTGAAAACAGGCTGCTCCTGTTTCCGTCATGCTGCAGCTAACAGCGTCTGTGGGTAACGCCACAGCATCTGTGCCGCAGCACGTGCAGCTGCTCGGTGTCCCGGTCGCAGCACGAGTCAGTGTCCTTCATTAATCCAGCTGTCGTGTTTAAAAACCAGCTGATTAAATCCCGATTAAATGCTTTGCAAACAGCTGAGTTCCCGTCGGCCTCAGCTGCACTCTGATGACCAAAGTTAACTCATCTGCTTCCAGGAACCGCTTGAGATCTCTGATAAACACAAACTCTGTTTGTGTTCATTTGTTCTAATTACAGGAAGCTGCAAGCAGACGAGGGAGGAGTGCTGCTGCTGTTTTGGTCCAAACCTGCACACACTCATCACTCGGACAGTCATCAGAGAGGTCAGAGAAAGCGGCCGACACGTGAACACTAATGTTTGTGGACGAACACGTCTGAAGTTTCACAGAAACATGAAGCAGAGACGGCCGCACTGCAGAAACAAACCAAACTGATTCGTAAGTTTTAAATCGTGTCTCAGAGTTTATGAGGGCTGATAACATCAAACATTATGAACATAACACACCTAACACTAACCCTCAGAAATGTTAAAGTCTACGTGAGGATGGAGGAAGACTTCAGGAGAGGAATGACTGCAGATTAAAGTCATGATGGAAGAAAAGAAGAAAAGAGGGCTGTGGCTGATATTAGGTTAAAACAAGCTTTTAAGAAGGAGAGAACGATAAGCTGACCTGAAAACATGGAAAACAGATCAGAGGAAGAGAAAGCAGGAGGACACGCGTCTCTGCGCCGTGTCGATCCGTGAGGATCAAAGCTTTGTTCTCACCGTCTACTAGAACCGTACAGGAACACTCGGCTCTGCCCGCAGAGTTCTCCGCTCTGCATTTATACTGGCCTTCATCCTCCGGCAGAGCTTTGTCTATGGTCAGAGAGCACAGGCCGCCTGCAACACACAACACAACACAATGTAACACAAACACCACACTTCAGGTCAAGTGTCATTTTCATTTCTTAAATTCCACAAAGTTCATCAATGAAAAGCAGTTTGTTTCATGGCTGTTTCACATTTATTAAACACACGGGAATGATTGCATCATCAGAGCTTTAAGCCCCTCCCCCAGAGCTGCAGCCTACAGGTTAGAGAGGTGATCCAGACTGGGTCAGAGTTTAATGCTTCCTTCAACAAGTCTGAGGATATTTTTGTGCTTCCAGACACAAAGACAAACATCACATTCCTCACTTTGACTGAGCACTGGACCAAAATAAGAAATTCATTTTTCACGTTAATCTACACTCAGTGACCCGGAATGATGAAGCCCAAAGATGTTTTTATAAACTTAAATGGAAATCTCTCACTGACCGCTCTGTGGGTCATCCTGTTTGTGCCAATAAGAACTGAAAGGTTTCAAACTGGCTGACCGAGGGTTACACTCAGGCCTCTTTTCCACCGCCGAGGTGCCGGTGCTGGTGTTGGTTCCAATGAACCGGCGAAATGCTTAAGAACGAGCCTGCGTTTCCACCGCGCTTTGTGAACTGCTCCTTTACGTATGAGTGTGGGCGGGTCCTCGTCTGGACACAGAAGCCGAAGGGCACCAACGTGGGAGAACACGCCCCCCTTTCTTGTGCTGCAAACACTTTTTATGGTCCAAACCAAACTACTGCAGCATCTGTGTGCAGCACAGAGGGAAACACAGGCAGCGGTTAGAGCAAGATGGCGAGTACACACTTTGTGTCCTTTTATCTGTGATATGAACTGATACAAAGCAGCAAGTTCAGCCTTAGAGCCCAGCCTAATTCACAGCTGTGAAAACCGCATCACTTTTCTCCTGTAATACACACCATGCAGTGAAACAGTGGAAGAAAACTTTATGCTGAGACGGCAGAGTCACGCCCTTCTCCTGCTTTCGTCACGCGTTCTTGGTTCCAGACCAGCTAGCTTGCGGGGCTGGAGTTGAACCCTTTTTTCGGCCGAGCACTGAGTGCATTTGCGATGGAAAAACCGCTGAATGGTTCAAATGCTGGCACCGGCACCAGAACCCCGCTGGTTCAATGAAACCGACACCACTGGCACAAACACCGGCACCTCGGCAGTGGAAACGTAGTATTAGATCTCCATGAATATCAGAGGAGTGAGAAGCTGGTGTGAAGCTCAGGAAAACAGGAGCTGTCCAGGGAACTTCACCCCTACAGTTCACACTGCCTCAAGATGTCCCTCAGTGGAGGTCAGGGTGAGGGTACAAAATCATTTCTAAAACTATTTCCAGGAGCAGAACGGGAAAGTGTTTGGAACCACTAGATGCGGGACTCGGTCAGCAGCCCAAGCCTCCAGGGCTTCCAGAGCAGCCAGCAGATACCGGGCCAAGACTTCCTGTTCCATCAGCCAGTCTGTTTGCAAATGTGTTTAAAAAGAAGTAATCAGCTCATCTGCCGCTGCTTCCTCAAGTCCTGCGTCGAAGCCTTGAGACAAGTGTTTCCACTCTGGTAGCAAATAACTGCATATGGCGTGGAGGGTGGGGCCAAAGTGTGAAACGGCACGCGGTTAGTATGACCAAAATTTCCAAAACTGTTTTTATTGAATTGGACCAAACTACGCGACAGAGCACACGAGCGCACCAGGAAAGAGTTTACAGAGGTCAAGGGCCAGAAAGCTCGACGACTTCTGGACATCCTTTTGCACCCACAGCTATCGCCATCTGGTGGCCTTCAAACAGAATGCAGACACTTCTGCATTGGTGTCATTTTTCGATGAGAGCTGACGTGATGACACTGCGTGGGTAGAATGCTGATTGGTTCAATAATGTCTTGAACACAAACATGAAGAGAAAAAAGCAAAAAACAGAAGATCAAAGGGCATCACGAGAAGTTCAAGCAAAGGCTGTGATGGACAGTTTCTGAGCTGCGCCCTGCTGACAAAACACAGCTATCACATAAACACATGGGTCTGAGAAGACTTCCCTGCAGACAGCACCGTGCTCTGTGCCTCTTATTTTATTTTTTATTGGTGGTTCAACTGATAAACTTCCAAATCCAGAACAAAGCCTAAAGAGACTTCCCCAAGAAGACAGGAAGCTGCTGCCTACAAATCACTGAGTCAACACCTTCTACCAAAGAATCTTTTTTTCATTTTAATAACATTTAGTAACACCCCACGGGTCACTCAGTGCAGATCAATAACAATAACACCATAACAGTAACAACAAACAACAAAACTATAACGTGCAGAAAGTGAAGATCTGAGCAGATTTGTGTGGAGTTGATCCTGAATGTGGCCTAATTCTGCTGAGCAGAGTGATGTTTGTACCACATCACCTACATATTTCTGTGACCTCTGACCTTTAACATGTAACACATACACCCCTCGCTATGCAGGATAAACAGACACACACACACAGGGGATGTCCTGCAGACTGAAATAACACACGGAGGGATTAGTGCGCGCGCACACACACACACACACAGAGGGAATCCTCATTACTCATAATCAGGTCTTTACAGGCCATCCCTGTGTGTGTTTCCGTGATTGTGAGGACCTTCAGCTTTCTTAAAGGGACAGTCTGTCCGTTTTCATAAATGTGATCCATCAGTGTTTTTATTTCACAGTCCGGGCTGGAAGCTTCCTGTTAATGAAGGTTTCCTGCTGCAGACGCTGATAACAGCACAGAGGAGAAAAGACGCTGACAGCTGCTCCAAGTGAAAGTGAAAGTAAACTCGGAGAGGTCCCCTCTCCACCTATCAGGAGGAGAAGCAACACTTTACATTCATCCTGCAGCAGAACAACAAGCCTGAGCATCCATCCACCCAAGATGGAGCATTACAACATCCACTGGGCAGTGACCTTTTTAGTCCGTTAACATGAGCATGGATCTGCATGCTCATTGGCTAATGACTTGTCAATCACAGAGTAAATTATCTCCTGCTTCCTGCTAACTTGTGACTCTAATGCAGGGGTGAGCAAACTACGGCCCACGGGCCACACCCGGCCCTTGGTCTTTTTAGTCTCGCCTGCCGAAGATTGGCACAGAATTGCCCAAATCAAATCATATCATAATTATGAGGATTCTGAGAATTGCTACAACAAGACTAACACAGACTTAGATGCACCGGCAAAAACAACACTGTTCCCACTAAAAGTAAATGTAAGTACTACCACTGTAATGCCTTTTTATGTTTATGTTTGATATGTATGCATCTGGTGCTGGCCCGGCCCATCTGTCAAATTTGAAAAAGTCAATGTGACCCCAGAGCCAAACGGTTTGCCCACCCCTGCTCTAATGGGACCATCATTTCCAAAATGAGCATCAGGTGAGCAGCAGGCTCATTTTCACAGACTTCTTCTTACAGTCAGAAAATCCAGCAGCAGGATCTGAGGCTGTGAAAGAGCCGGAGACTCTGCTGGACATCAGAAAGGTTTAAAGTACTTCAGCACCGGCTTCAAAGCTGCAGCCGCCTGTTAGAACCAGCCAGGGTTCCAACCTGAGCCATAAAGAGCCAGAACCTGGGGTCAGAGGGTCGAAGCCTCTTTGGTGATAGTTTATTATTTTATCAACAAATTAACCATCATTAGGTTCATTCAGGGACTGCCTCACTAATGTTACTGATAGAGAAACTATAACAGCAATCCACGATATTTACTCATGTGTCATGCTGAGCACAATTTCAGCAAAGCAATGTTTAAAGTCATTTAAAAATAGCCAAAAAACTCCAAACTGAACTTTTCTGAGAAAACTGCATTTAATATAAAATTAGTTTAATGCAGATAAATAAATAAAAGTCCAAAGTGTTTGTTTCAGTGTGCTGTGATGTTTGCAGATGTTACCGAACATTAAATAAAAGTTCAGAAAAGCTGCTGCAGGAAGACGTTGGTGATTAAAAACAAGCGACACGTCCCTTTAACTGAGGCAGAACCCTGCTGGACCTCACAAGCATGGTAACGTGAGTGAGTGTGTGTGTGTGTGTGTGTGTGTGTGTGTGTGTGTGTGTGTGTGTGTGCACTGATCTGCTCTCATATGAAATTCCAGCGATGGTCACACATCACATCCTGCTTCTATTGTTTCATATCTGCTTTCTATTAATAGAGTCTGAATCCTCAGACCTCCATCAGCAGCTGCTTCAGCTCCTCCACGGACTCCACCTCCATCACACCGATGCTGCTCCCTGCAAACACTACACCAGCTCACACAGCTTCACCTTATCAGCTCCTCCCTCTCACACTGCTGTCGTCTTTAATCTGAAGAAACGTTTTTCTCTGTTCCTTGCAATCGCTCCTAGAAATCGCTCGCCGGGCTTTATTTCCTGTAAACAAACACTCTTTTTCACATCTTTATAAATAAAGTTATTTTTTTATTGAAAGTGAGCGTGTACATGACCCTCCTGCTCAGCTGGTTCCATTTTACACCAAATCATGCCAGAAAACCTTTCACTTCCTGTTTTGCTGTGTGTGTGTGTGTGTGTGTGTGTGACCTCTGACCTTCATTGGCAAGGACGATGAACTTGGATGGCTTGATGACCTTCCCGTCCAGCGTCCAGGTGATGGTGGCATCAGAAGCAGCGGAGGGGGTGAAGCGACACTGCAGCCGGAGTCGCTGGCCGTCCAGCACCGTCACATCACTCAGCTGCTCCACACACTCTGGTGCCGGGCCTCCACCTCCTCCAGTGCTCTTCTTCTCATTAATCCCTCCATCCACGCAGTTGTTCACGTCCACCTTCTCCCCGTTCTTCTCTGGGCTCGTCGGTTTCTTCTTGTTGGCGAGAACAGACCGAAAGTCGCCGGCGTTCTTTGTGGGCGTCTCTCCAGCCTTGCTGCTGGCGGCGCCCTTCTTCCCCAACACGCTGCGGAAGTCGACCTGCTGCGGGGAGTTCGCCTTCTCCTCCGTCTTGGGTTTTACACCCTTGAGGTTGGCCTTAAAATCCATGTGGTGGCGTTGGTGGTTCTCGGGGGTGGCGGTGTCAGGGCCGGCCTCCCTCGGCTCGTCTCCCTCCTGGTTGTTTTTGCCTTGAACAGCTCGGCGTCCAAGCAGCGAGCGAAAGTCCAGTTGCTGCGCCTCCCTCTGCCGCAGCTCCTCTTCACCACGCTCCCTGGTTTCCACGCACCGTTTGAGGAGGCCTCTGGGAGCAGTGGCCTGGTCCTCCTCCTTTTTCTTCTTCTCCTCCTTGTGCAGGTGCAGGAGCTGCCGGTCCTCCTTCTGCTCCTCGCTGGCCTCCTGCCACTGCCGACTGACACCACTGTTGCTGCTGCTGCTTCCCTGCTCCACGCCTCCTCCTCTAGCACCTCCTCTCAGAACCTCACTCCCACCAGCTGCTCCTCCTTGTCCTCCTCCTGCTGCCGCTGGGCTGGATGAGCGAGCACAGAGACAGATGGATGGAGAGACAGAGAGAGAGTTAAACCCCTGTGGAACAAGAGGACAGGCTCCGCCCCTCAGAGCCAAGCAGGAGGGGCGGTGAGAGGTGGGGGGACCTCGACTCAAATTGTTCATGTTACATCACAAGTGACTCAACTGCCCGTATATGGGCATGAGCAGAGTGAACAGACACACACACACACACACACACACAAATGTAAACAAAGACAAAGTAGGCTGAGGACACACTCTTCCTCCTCAGTTTTGCTGATTCTTTTCATAGTCTCATTAAACTAAAGCAGAGTTTCTTCCAGCAAACACTCGCAGCAGAGTAAACACAGAGAGGAAATACTGCCTCTGATTGGTCGGGCTGATATGGATGGATTAGACAAGCTTTAGGGAATTTCTGGATAAATAACAGAAGGATGGAGGGAATGATGGGTGTGTGTGAGGAGGGGGTGGAAACAGAAACACAGAGCTGGGAACAGTAGGGGGGGTGGGGGGTGGATGAAGACTGATAGAGTGAAACTTTATGCAGATGATGCAGTGGTTTGTTATTAATGAGTGTGTGTGGAGTCTCACCTGCTGTCGGCTCGTCCTCTCCGGTCTGCTTCTCGTCCCTCGGTGACAAACAGGGTGGCCACAGCGCTGCACTCGCCCACACTGTTCCTGAAACACAGTTTATCTTCTGTCACCTTCACACTGCACTCTGAAGATCACCTTCCACCTTCACATCACAGATTCGTCAGAGCCAGATGTTAGACAGCTGTTTGATTTATGCGCTGCAGCCCTGAAGGTTCCACTGTCACCTGGAAAATCTGCAATGAGCCAGTCAGCATGGAGACCACATCAACACAAACACTAGAGGGTGAACAAGAAACATCTACTTCACAATAACACCAGAGTGAATGTGTGACTGCAGAGACAAATCTGCATCACATCCTCCGTGTTGCACACTCAGCAGCCCCGCCTGAACAGCACTGCCCCCTGCTGTTTGAAACATGTCAGGAAACATCATACGACAAGTTAACGACACGCACAACCGGCTCCTGCTGTTCATCCAAATACTGCAGTCTATCCTTCAGAGAGAGGTTTCCATGGAAACAAAAAGCACCACATAGGTTCCAGTTATCAATAAAGTGTCTGATCAATAATCATATTTTAATGTGAAACTTTGGTTTCACATAAACACTTATTATATTATTTACATTTGTTTTAGTTCTTCTTCTCCTTCCTGCTCTTTGAGCTCCTGCAGCCACACCTGTGGAAAACGGCCTCTATGCCACCGGAGACGCCGTTACGGTATTTTTTATATTGATATCGTTTCAACCTTTGAAGGTCTCAGTCCTCAGAGATGGTGACCCCACCCTAACCTACAAAATGAACTTTTTTGTAGAACCGTGAATTGTTTTGATGTGCGTCAGTTACGATGGTTATTTAAGTTGAGTTTAATCAAAACAAAACTTCCATATTCTGACAGCCTGGGGTTAGGATTCAGGTGTTAGGATTTGGCTGGGATTGTCATTATAACCCCGGGCCCCGTTTACATGGGGACAATCCAGTGGAAACAGGATATTTTTCCATTTTCCAAAAGTAGCATTTTTGCCATTTACATGGAGATGGAAACGCTCTGGTCTGGAACCTATTTTCAGGAACTAGAAACACCATCCTCGTGTAAACGGGGCATCCGAAGATTAAGAACATCATTTTTCTCCATCACCTCATCAGAAACTTTCCAAGAATCCAGCAAACAGCCTTCCTGACTCTGGTTGGGGCTGAGCGCTCCCTCAGAGGTTAGCATGAAAGCATCATCCATGTTTTCCCGACAGATGACCCACTGGGGCCGTTTTCTTTAGGTGGGGTGCACACAGACCAATCCATTCTCCTCCTTCAATGTTCTTGTCCTTGTGCACCATCAGTCAAAGCTTTGATGTTCACACTGTGCAGGTGTGGTGAGTTGGATTTCCTCTAACAGAAGCTTTATAAAGGATTTTCAGGGTGTACAGAATTTGCTCTGAGACTGCCTTCAAGATCCTCTTGTAGAAAACTGGACATGAGATCTTAAGGCATACCTGGTCCCAACTCATGGCACAACTGCTTCAGGGTCTAAAAGCTGCATTTCCACCACAGGAAGTTCTTTTTGAACTTCTTTTTGAATATTTCTCCCATATTGGCTTCTCTTCATTGGCTCCCTGTTAAATCTAGAGTAGAATTTAAAATCCTTCTCCTAACATACAAGGTCTTGAATAATCAGGCCCCATCTTATCTCAAAGACCTCATAGTCCCATATCACCCCAATAGAGCACTTCGTTCTCAGACTGCTGGCTTACTTGTGGTTCCTAGGATACTTAAAAGTAGAATGGGAGGCAGAGCCTTCAGCTTTCAGGCCCCTCATCTGTGGAACCAGCTCCCAGCTTGGATTCGGGAGACAGACACCCTCTCTATTTTTAAGATTAGGTTTAAAACTTTCCTTTATGATCAAGCTTATAGTTAGGGCTGGATCAGACGACCCTGAACCACCCCTTAGTTATGCTGCTATAGGCCTAGGCTGCTGAGGGGGGTCCCATAATGCACTGAGTGTTTCTTTTTATTCACCTCTTTTTACTCTGTTTATACTTCACTCTGTATTTAATCGTTATTATTAATCTCTGTCTCTCTTCCACAGCATGTCTTTTGTCCTGTCTCTCTCCCCTCAGCCCCAGCCGGTCTCAACAGATGACTGCCCCTCCCTGAGCCTGGTTCTGCTGGAGGTTTCTTCCTGTTAAAAGGGAGTTTTTCCTTCCCACTGTCACCAATACCCACTTGCTAATAGGGCAGAGGTTGCTAATAGGCGGACCTCGGTCCGGGTCCAGACCAAAATGATGTCTCATGCGGACCCGAAACTAATACCAAAACAGAAATGACCACTTAAAATCTTGTTGAGCGCTTTCTGGTTTACTGGCGCAGCTTTTACAGTCCTTACGGTAGTGGTGAAGCGTCCAAGAAAATCCACTGACCAGTCACATGCGAGTTTGGCCATACCACATGATATCACCAAGCTGGTTCCAGCCAGCTGGTAAACTCTGTAGCAAAGCGAGAACGGATGAGAGTTTGAGAGAAGGAAAAGACAAAAATAGAAATAAACATAGTGACACAGAGCAAGAGATACAGCTGGGCGAGACAGAGGAAATGATGAACTGATAGTTGAGAATGGCTCTGACTCCATTCAAGCCCGGGTTTGAAATTCTGGCAGGACAAGCGAGAGCTCACTTCTCTCACTGAGCACAAAATAAATAAGTGATTGCCTAAAAATGTTCAGTTATTAAATGAGTTCAGATTTAAATTCTTTAAATAATTTGAGATGGTTGAGTCCAGATGTGAAACATAAAAATGTAAGTCAAGCTTTGCCTCCATTTCTTTTTTTCTGAAGATAGTCATTGTGAACATGCACACTTGTCATGTCTTACTTTTTGGTCTTTACCTCCCAAAAAGTCTGCACAGGGCAGAGCACTTCGGAGAGTTCAGGAATTATCAGAAGATCCTGAACTTTTCAGAGTTCCTGAACGCAGCTTTTTGACCCCCTTGTTCTGAGTTACCGAGTCTGATGCAGAGCTTCACTGTGCAAAAGCACCTTTTAGTGTTTTTTGGTGAAACTGCAGCTTTATTTCACACCCACTGCTACAAAATGTCATTAGCATCTCTCACAGTTTCTTCATGTGCACATCATTTATACCACAACAACACAACATGAATAATATGCTGGGACAGCGCCCCATGCATCAGATATGATTTCTATGAGCAGATTTCTGTTCTATTATAATGTTATATAATCATGCTTTAAACGTGATGCAGACTGCTGTATGTGGTGGGGGTCATAGATTATGCAGGGGGAGGGTCAGTGGCTCCTCTGTGAGTGTAATCCTCACTTCAGCTCCGTACTGTAGATCACTGCGGATTATTTTAGTGTGTCTGCAAAATCTGCTTCTTTTTTATGACCTGAGCATTTACAGGATGTGCGCCTGCAGCCTGCAGACTTGCGACTCTGCAGAGTGGTGATCGGTTACCTCAGGGTGATCAGGTAGTCTCCGGCGTGATCCGTCCTGACTCGTCTGAAGGAGAAAAGAGAGCAGAGGAAGCTTCAGCTGCATCCTGTCACTGATGTTCATGTTTAGCAGGAACAGACCGTGTGCTGTGTTTCTGTCAACCTTATGAGCAGCGAGATGACGTCCTCTTTCTGCAGCAGTTCATAGTCGCCCCCGGAGGTCAAAGGTCGGCTCAGGTCGGCTCTGGTCCAGGTGTACTGGGGAAACGGATCTCCAGCGATGGCACAAGACAGGAGAACGTGCTGACCGACCGCGGCGCTCACCTCTTTGGGTTTGGTGATGAACCAGGGCTGGACGCCGTCCTGAGGCTCTGCAGAAAAAACAATAATAAATCTAGAATTTGGGTTTGACCCTCACACAAGGCCCCACGTGTATACTGTGCATTACATATACTGCAGCTACACAGTGACAACAGGGTTGTCCTGTAAGGGCCTAAGCAACAACAGACACATCCTCACAGACGGATGGACGGCATCTTCTGCTACATGCTCAGTAATGTAGGAAATAATAACTCCACATGCGTCACATGCTGGTGCTAAAATATTGCTCAACATAAGATAACATCACAGATCGCACTGGCTGTGAAGTAGTCAGTTTGTAACGTTAGCCAATGAAGTAATTTAAAAATGACCGGCGAGGTTCACAGATGAACCACCTAAACTCAGGATCTCCTCCGTTCACACACACTGACAGTAAGGAGTGTTAACACACGAACAAAGCACTGAAGAAAAAGAACGTATTTACATGAGGCTCAGGGTTTGGGGTCAGGACTGTGGCAGGACTGCAGCGTACCCTCCACAGTGAGCTGGGCCCGGGTCTGGTCCTCTCCATGCTGGTTCCAGGCCTGGCAGCTGTAGGTCCCGGTGTCCTCGGGGAACACCTCGTGGATCAACAGAGTGCAGCGGTTCCCCTCTCGGAGGAGCTGGAAGTCCTCTGACTCGGTCACCTCCTGCCCATCGTGGAGCCACACCACCCCTGGAGAAGGGTGACCTGAGGACCACCACCAGCTTCATTAAAACATCTCAATCAGTACACAACCACAAACAATTAGTGATGTCACAGAGGCCATGAATTCATTTTACTTTAATTGGATTGTGAGGGTGTGTGTGTTAGGCTGTGCGTGTGAGGGTGTATGTGTGAGGCTGTGTGTGAGGGTGTGTGTGTGTGACGCTGTGTGTGTGAGGGTGTGTGTGTGAGGCTGTATGTGTGAGGGTGTATGTGTGAGGGTGTGTGTGTGAGGCTGTGTGTGTGAGGCTGTGTGTGAGGCTGTGTGTGTGAGGGTGTGTGTGTGAGGGTGTATGTGTGAGGCTGTGTGTGTGAGGTTGTGTGTGTGAGGGTGTGTGTGTGAGGCTGTGTGTGTGAGGCTGTGTGTGTGAGGGTGTGTGTGAGGGTGTATGTGTGAGGGTGTGTGTGAGGGTGTATGTGTGAGGCTGTGTGTGAGGGTGTGTGTGTGAGGGTGTATGTGTGAGGCTGTGTGTGTGAGGGTGTGTGTGTGAGGGTGTGTGTGTGAGGGTGTATGTGTGAGGGTGTATGTGTGAGGGTGTGTGTGTGAGGGTGTATGTGTGAGGCTGTGTGTGTGAGGCTGTGTGTGTGAGGGTGTGTGTGTGAGGCTGTGTGTGTGAGGGTGTGTGTGTGAGGCTGCGTGTGAGGCTGTGTGTGTGAGGGTGTATGTGTGAGGGTGTGTGTGTGAGGGTGTGTGTGTGAGGCTGTGTGTGTGAGGGTGTGTGTGTGAGGGTGTATGTGTGAGGTGTGTGTGTGAGGCTGTGTGTGTGAGGGTGTGTGTGTGAGGCTGCGTGTGAGGCTGTGTGTGTGAGGGTGTGTGTGTGAGGGTGTATGTGTGAGGGTGTATGTGTGAGGGTGTGTGTGTGAGGCTGCGTGTGAGGCTGTGTGTGTGAGGCTGTGTGTGTGAGGCTGTGTGTGTGAGGGTGTGTGTGTGAGGCTGCGTGTGAGGCTGTGTGTGTGAGGGTGTGTGTGTGAGGGTGTATGTGTGAGGGTGTATGTGTGAGGGTGTGTGTGTGAGGCTGTGTGTGTGAGGGTGTGTGTGTGAGGGTGTATGTGTGAGGGTGTGTGTGTGAGGCTGTGTGTGTGAGGGTGTGTGTGTGAGGCTGCGTGTGAGGCTGTGTGTGTGAGGGTGTGTGTGTGAGGGTGTATGTGTGAGGGTGTGTGTGTGAGGGTGTGTGTGTGAGGGTGTGTGTGTGAGGCTGCGTGTGAGGCTGTGTGTGTGAGGGTGTGTGTGTGAGGGTGTGTGTGTGAGGGTGTATGTGTGAGGGTGTATGTGTGAGGGTGTGTGTGTGAGGGTGTATGTGTGAGGGTGTGTGTGTGAGGCTGTGTGTGTGAGGGTGTGTGTGTGAGGCTGCGTGTGAGGCTGTGTGTGTGAGGGTGTGTGTGTGAGGGTGTATGTGTGAGGGTGTATGTGTGAGGGTGTATGTGTGAGGGTGTGTGTGTGAGGGTGTGTGTGTGAGGGTGTGTGTGTGAGGCTGCGTGTGAGGCTGTGTGTGTGAGGGTGTATGTGTGAGGGTGTGTGTGTGAGGCTGTGTGTGTGAGGGTGTGTGTGTGAGGCTGCGTGTGAGGCTGTGTGTGTGAGGGTGTATGTGTGAGGGTGTGTGTGTGAGGCTGTGTGTGTGAGGGTGTGTGTGTGAGGCTGCGTGTGAGGCTGTGTGTGTGAGGGTGTGTGTGTGAGGGTGTATGTGTGAGGGTGTATGTGTGAGGGTGTGTGTGTGAGGGTGTGTGTGTGAGGCTGCGTGTGTGAGGGTGTGTGTGTGAGGGTGTGTGTGTGAGGGTGTATGTGTGAGGGTGTATGTGTGAGGGTGTGTGTGTGAGGCTGTGTGTGTGAGGCTGCGTGTGAGGCTGTGTGTGTGAGGGTGTGTGTGTGAGGGTGTATGTGTGAGGGTGTGTGTGTGAGGGTGTGTGTGTGAGGGTGTGTGTGTGAGGGTGTGTGTGTGAGACTGCGTGTGAGGCTGTGTGTGTGAGGGTGTGTGTGTGAGGGTGTATGTGTGAGGGTGTGTGTGTGAGGCTGTGTGAGGCTCCATAAATTACAGTTGTGTGTTGAAATGAAGCTTGTGCAGAGACACTTGCAGGATGCGATCACTGTAAAAACAGCAGCACATCTGATCCTCACAGCTTATATGGAGAAGAAAACCATGTGTGGAAAATCATTATGTAACACACACACACACACACACACACACCCTGCAGGGTTAATAATGTGGGTAAGGTCAGTGTTGTCGTATCAGAGCAGCACTCAGAGAGGAAATGAAGAGGCCGGGCTGTCCAAAGTAAATCTGTCCCCATCACATCTCCTCCATCTCCCCAGAGATCACACAGGAAATACCACAGCGCGCGCACACACACACACACACACACCCACACACACACACACACACACACTCGTACCGCTCAGCTCCACCGTCATGGCGACTCTGCTGCCGTCCATCACCTTCAGGTCGCTCAGGCGACTGATGAAGCGAGGAGCCTCACACACAGCTCTGACCTCTGTGACCTCTGACCTCCTGCCTCTCTGTCTGCCTGCAGGATGGAAATACATGAAGAAGACTGCAGTCACTAATGTAATCAAGTACTTTACAGTACAGTAATGAGTACTATACTGTAAAGATACTTCATACTTCAGAGGGAAATAATGTTGGATTTATTTACTTCCTGTTTTTATTTACACTTTCATACAAAGATGTGCGGCGCTGCACACACACAGAGGGCAACAAACTGACCCAACATTAACTTTAACACAACCTCAGACCGACACTGTTCAGCAGAGCCTGAAACAGAGAGAGAGCAGCAGGGAGCATCACGCTGAGCCTCACTCGTCCTCGTCCTTATAAGGAGCGAGGGTTTCCTCGCCTCTTCCTCTGACACACACACACACACAAAATAGTCCATTAAACATGCCCGTATATGTGTGTGTGTGTGTGCACATGAGGATGAACAAATTTGTGTGTGCGTTTGTGCTTTGTTCTGTGTACATATCAGAAATACCAGAGAGGACACACACTGTCTGTGTGTGCGTCGCATTAACTGACATGCACGCACGCACACACGCACACACTCGTACCTCTGCAGAGCCGTTTTCAGGCTTTCTGAATATGTGAGACGTAAACAGAGTGTCTGATTGATGATTTGCTCCATGAACGAAGCGTTCAGACTCTGCTTCAGTAAAACATCCCAGCACTCATTACTGATTCATTAATGTGTTCATCACTTTAATGATGCCTGCAGTGACTGTGTACCCCCAATTATCTCCAATCTCATTGAAGATCCCAGGTTTCCTAATTGTGGATGATATTTTCCCAGTTGCACAGATAACCATACGGGTCATGGGAAAAAAAACATTTGTGGGATCTTCTTGCAGATCTGCAGCAGCACCACCTGGAGTCTCTCCATCCATTGAGTTTGGTCCCACAGATTTGCTTATTGCCACTTAATCAATGCTGGATGGATATTACAAAACATCAGAAAGAATTATGGGTAAAAAAAACAACAGAATTATGGGTACTCTCAGCAGATTAAAAAAGTGGGTGTGGTCCCTGAACTTCAGACCACACCCACCATAAACTGCTTACACTCTCAAATCTGCTTAAACCATAAATCATATCAGCATGTCCTATTTTAGTTTCTATCAGAATGTGGGAATTCCATAAGAAATGATTAAAATGAACCTTTTCTGGGAACATTTTCACCCTTTTTATCTGCATTGTGTTCATGTAACTGCACTGTAAGTATGTAACTACTCATTAATAGAGTCTGAAAATGAGGTATTACATTTTTTTTCTAATCACCATCATCATGTAATATATAATTAGAGATGGTGATTTTCCAAGTTATGCTGATTTCATGCTGTTTTTATGTGGCGCTCCTCTCAGTCTATTTAAACATTAACATGATATTTCACTGATGGACAAAACCTGCAGCAACCAGGAAATACTGCGTTACCTCGCCCACCGATAGGTGGAGGGAGGTGATGTTTCCGGTGGCGTTGGTCTGCCTGTTGGTAGAATACCTCGGAAAATTATGAACTGATTTCAACTCAAATTTCTGGCTTTGCTGATACGAAGAAGAATTGGTTACATTTTGGTAGCGTAAAATCAGCACATAGAAACTCTGGGATGGGCGATGAATGCGCTCCCATGAGCGTCCGTCTACTTCTCGTACACTGATGGTCATCAGGCAGAAACAGCAGCTCAGGACCAAACTCTGTTTAAGAACGGCCATTTTTACACATTACACACGTGTTTGTGAATGTACTCGTCTCCTTCAGCTGTGATCTTCACGTTAAACAGAGGAACATAAAATCAGCTGCAAACTTGGCAGTACTATAATTTGAAAGGACATGCATACTTCCTCTTCCACTGTGAAGAGTCATGTGACCCTGTTGCTTCAAACCCATCAGTGAAGACTGATTCTTCTCAGACTGCAGATCAAACTTTGTTGTCCTCACATGGAAATCTGCTGGACTCCGAGCATCTGTCTGTGGGAACCTCCTGATATTTCCTTCTGTGTGTGTGTGTGTGTGTGTGTGCATGCGTGTCTGTGTGTGTGTGTGTGTGTGTGTGTGTGTGCGCGCGTGGGGGGGATTTCCTGCTGCAGAAGTATTTTCTCCCCTTGCTCTGGTTCTCCTTATAAAGCTGCAGTGATGGTTTCTCTTCAGCACGCTGATCAGTGATTGGCTGATCACGGCGCTCTCACTCGCCCCTGTGATAAAATAAGTTCTGCACTATTCAGCAAATTATGTTCAAGACTTTGGAAGAGTTTAAAAACAAACGCACAAACCAGCAGGGATGTGAAGTCCCTGTTTAGACTATATTTAAAGGTTTGAACTGTTTTCCAGTCAGCTGAATAAAACCGGAGTTATTCTCACTCTTCCTGACCCCAGATCAGTGAAACAGGTCAGACTGAGGTTAAAGTTCACGTGGTTCACTCTGCTGGGAGGAAAATGGAAAATACTGAGTGATCGAAAAGACTACACATCACATTCACACAGCTGCATCTGCAGGATCCTGACTGCAGTTCATCTGTGGTACCAGCAGCCTCCTCACTGCTGCTTTGTTATCAGTCACGTGTGATCAGACTTTGGCTACAAGCAGCTAAACAGGGGAACAAATTAACACTGTCTGACCTCCGACCTTTACAGGAGTCTGATCTACGATTGTGAAGAATAAGCAGCAGGAAGTCTCGGCCTGGATTCTCTGTATGTCATCTATACTTAAACTAAAAACTAAAACTTATTCATGCTTTCATCACCTCTAGATTGGAACACTGTAATCACTCCAGTTTTAGCAGGTTTACACTGGCTATCATGCAAAGTCCACTTTTTAGCCCTTAAATACATTTTGTTGTGTACTTTGAGTGTGTAGCAGTGCAGGAAATTTAAATGCATTCTGTCCCGGTGCTGCGTAGATATCTTTATATTCTTTTTGGGTCATATTTTTCAGGCTGTTCAGTTTTCTCTGTTCCCTGTTACGTTTTCTGATGTGTTACATCACAGTATTTGCTGTGTTGCTAAACAAGGGCATGGACATCCGGCTAACCAATCTCGTCAATCTGCCATTTTTTTTTTCTCACAGTGATTTTGTAGTCCAGTTTAGTTATGCCAAACTTCCACGTAGTTAAGTCAAAATGTTCGGTTGTTGGGTGTGGTAACCTACACGATTCCTTACATCGCCCCCGGCATCAGAGCCTGGTTAAATTTTATATTTCTGGGAAATGTACCTACATCAGTGGGGAAAATCCTCCGTGTTTGCGCGAAGCACTTCAAGGACGAGTGCTTGAGCAACCTCCGCCAGTATAAAGAGGGATTTGCTGAAAAACTTCCTCTGGTTGAGGGTCAGTTCCTTCTCTCTATAGAACCCACGGCACAGCAAAGCGCTAAGCTCCAAATAACGTTAAAATAGCAACAAATTTTATTTTAGACATGAATTTTGTGTGTTGATATGACGTCCTGGTCATTGTTTTGATAGTAGTAGCATTGTGCCTTCTGCTGTTAGCGCTGTGTGCTAGCTTTTAGCTCCTTGAGGATAAAACTGTACTGCATGCTTTGAATAAGATTATTTGGCTTTGTGTTTGACGTTTTTGTCTTGGATTCAGTGACGGTCTTGATGCTGGTGTAAGCTAACTCCTATGTCCAGGCTTTGTTTACTTCATTCATATTGTGAATAAAAAGTTTCTCTGCCGGTAGCTAGTCGTGTCGCTGCTATCAAACTACAAAAATGGCTGAACGGGGTGGAGCGGAACACTCTGCGACCTGGAGTGGGCGGGGCGTGAAATGTCTCATTCACATTTAAAGAGACCGCACCAAAACGAGCTGCTCTGAGACGCACCTCAGAACAGAGGTAAACAAGGGGTCTGTGGAGCTACAATAACGAAGAATTCAGACCGAAGCGCTGCAGTTCTACTTTATATAGACCACAAGTGAATGATTTACATATGAGAAGGAAGGATTTAAAAGTGTATGTACCCTTTAAGATTCTTTTAAAGTCTTAAATGAAATGGCACCCAGCTATTTGGCTAAGCTGCTCAATCTATATAACCCCAAAAGAGCACTGAGATCATCTAGCCAGATGCTCTTAGTGCAACCGAGGTCTCGTTTTAAGCATAGAGGGGATCGGGCTTTTGCAGTCACAGCCCCTAGGCTCTGGAATAATTTGCCACTTTATATTTGTAGTGCTGAGTCCATACAATCATTTAAATCCTCTCTACAAACTCACCTTTTCACCGTGGATTTTAATTCAAGTCCAGTTTGAGTCCCATCAGGTTTTATGTTGTGGTGTCTCTTGTTTTAGTGCGTTAGTCATTTTTTATTGCATCGTACTGTATTTATTGTACTTCTTTATTTTATGTTCTGTGCTTTATTCTATTTTATTGACCTATGGAGTTATCTTGCTTATTTTTGTAGTTAATCTTGTAAAGCACTTTGGTCAACAATGTTGTTTTTAAATATGCTCTAGAAATAAAATTGACATTGACACTGACATCTATACTCAAAGGCTCAAAGTAGTGATTGTATGAAAGCAGTGCAGGAGGACTGAGACAGGAGACGTGCTCACACACCATATGTGTCAAATTCACTTTTGCATTAACAAATTAATTCATTATTAGTTTAATAAAGTTCTCTGATTTTGGCACTTTTCCTCAAAAACTCAACAGTAACAGTTCATTTGGAAATTTAGGCTCATTTGTGGAAAATCAGAGTTGCTGTTTGTTGATTACACAACAACTGAAAATAAATAACAGCAATAAAAACTCGCCATCTCTGACCTTTGACCTGGACTCGGGCACTGCTCTCCACTCGACCGTGGCTGTTTTCTGCCACACACACGTACACGCCATCATCCTGCTGTGATGCATTCTGAATGATCAGCGTGGCCACACCCCCCACATATGAGGTCTGAGCTGCAGCAGGAACAGGATGCTCTGAAGGAGGAAGAAGAGGTGACATCATCATTTTCATATTTCTTCCACAGAGTGTCTTTTGTCCTCTCCCCCTCAGCCCCTCCCTCGGGTTTCTTCCTGTTAAAAGGGAGTTTTTCCTTCCCACCGTCACCAAGTGCTTGCTCATAGGGGGTAATTTTGACTGTTGGGTTTTCTCTGTAATTACTGTAGGGTCTTTAACTACAATATAAAGGGCCTTGAGGCAACTGTATTGTTGTGATTTGGTGCTATATAAATAAAACTGAATTGAACTGAATGTTAACAGATCCAGCATCTGCAAATGGAACTGCATCATCTGCATATACAGTGCCTTGTGAAAGTATTCGGCCCCCTTGAACTTTTCAACCTTTTGCCAC
>JAMQGT020014668.1:0-39753 GCA_024447675.2 Pterophyllum scalare | reverse complement strand
AGTGTTATCTGACCTCGTTCAGTTACGTATTGCTACACAACAGAGGAGCGGGCCTCAGCGTCAGCAGTGCGCCTGCCAATCAAACGCACAGACATGCTTTGACTGATGAGCTTTCCACAATACTGATAAAGACGTTTTAGTGGTGAAAAGAGCAAACCGACATGTCGTTACATAAACAATGTCTCTTTTATCGAGTGCTAGAAATTGACATAATCTAAGACATCATTTGAAATTATAACCACATGGAGCACACACACGGTAATGAACCAACAAACTGATCACCGGGTTTTATCACAGTCACTGAAGCAGATGATGTAGCAGAAACAGTTTTACCTGACAGTTACACTGTAACTGGATTTGCTCAACAAAAAAAATAAAATAAATAAATAAATAAAAATCCCAAAACAATAAAGTTGATTCAAAAAATCTTCAACCTTTATTTTCTTCATCGTGTTTGCAACAACAAATAGTGTCATACACAAAATTTAGGAAAGCAGTAAACATTGATGTAGTCAAAGTGCAAGATCATCACACAGAACAAGTATTAGTGAAATGGCAAGCACATAAAATTGCACTTTAAAGTAAATTTATACCCTTGTATCATAAACCTACATATCAGATTGAGTTTGGTACAGTACAAAAGTCAGCATGGACAGAAGATGTAAACAGTGCGCTGAGACTGGTCTCTGACTTAGAGAGCACATAAAATAAAAACAAAATGAATGTAGAATCATTTTATCATATCATGCTGTTCCCTTTATTTATTTAACGTTTGGTTTCTTTGGTGTGCGTTTCCCTTTCTTTACTTTTGTTGTCGGTTTGGAAGAGAAGACGAGAAGGGGGCTAGGAGCCGTTTGCCCATGTGATGACAATGACACAGAAACTGGTGACGCCCATAATCACGCCAAAGACCAAGAGAAATGCAGCCTGGGGGGGGGGGAGAGAGAGCAAAATGCCAAATTAACTAAAACTAATGTTTGCAGCTTCATCTCTGCCATATATTGAACAGCTCATTTACCCCAAAGGAGTCGAAGGACCTGAGGGGCTGCCTGCTGATTTTGAGGTAGAAGATGCCCGGAAAAACAAACAAGAGGCAGCTGGAAGTTGTTGATCCTGAGGTAAAAACAGGAAAGTCTCATGAAATGTGCAATTTGCATGAAAAGAGATTTACAAACTGTTCGAGCAGGGCTCAGCCATTAATTATGTATGAGCACATACTGCAATTCTAGCCAGTACAATCAATAAATGTGGGCTACTGGCATAATTGTCAGCTTTTAATGTATGCTCATATTTAAAAGGTTACATTTAAGGAAATAAAAAAAAAAGTATAATTTATGAATACCATAATATCTACTGAAAGATTTAGTTCCCCCATATGTCAAAAGTATTTCCAAAGTACCACATACCTACTACTCCAAACACATTTCTGATATCAGGCACAAAGATGGCCAATATCAGCACCACACACAGGAGGGTTAGAGTTGCAGCGATGTGGATCAGCCAAGAAAAGGTGCGTCCTCCTCCAAAAAGCAGCAAAATCGCGGCTTTACGGGCCTGCGGCAGGCACACAGACAAAGTTCAGTCAAGCTGAAAGCACTCAAAGGAGACGGCTCGTGACTGTAACCAAATGTTTTAAAGGAGAAAGAAGGAAAGTGGGGTCGTCTGCTTTTGTTGCAGCTGTAAAACAGTAACAGACCCGGACAAATTTTCTAGGCACCAATAGCAGTTTTTAAATCACAGTAATTGACGAATTTAAAAAAGCAGAAAGCTGAAACTGAAAAAATAAAACACATCTTAGTAACAACAACCACAAAAAAAAAAAACCATCAACAGAGCAAAGAAACAACTAAAATTTTAAAAAGACCTCCAAATGTTTCAGTTTTACAGCTTGAGTTAAAAAAGAAAAAAAGAGAAAAAAAAAGTACTTCTTTCTGTAAAAGGATATGAAGCAGGTCTGCTTACAGGGAAGTGTATAAGTGGCACAGTCAGCAACACGGAGAGGAGGATGGCCAGTCGGACCGTTATCACCATCATGTCTCGTGGCAGGTATGCACCATAACCAAGGAGCAGCTCCGAGTCCACATTAGCTAAAGGTTAGAAGACAGAGTGAGGGCACACTGCCAGCAGGTTGAACAGGGCTTTCCTTTGACTGAAAGTGTCCCTGCAGACTTACAGTAGAAGGTGAGGTAGCCAAACAGCGCAGAAATAAAGCACAGCAAGAAACTGAGGCTGATGCCGATATTCGCGACATTCTGCATCCTGGTCTTGGTAGGCCTGCAAGACAGAGAGATAATGATGCGTACATGTGACGTGCAGCTTTAGTGGTTTTAAGGTGGACCTAAAATGCTCATTTCCAGCTCCTTATTTTACTGATAAACTTTACTAGAATAGAATAAGCTTCAAAACAATCAAAAACACAATAGATCCCAAGGAAATAGTGGAAGTAAATGTGAAGCTGCAGTGCTGACCGGTCCAGTTCGCAGTAGATTGGCAGGACCGCCGTGTGGCACAGAAAGGAGAAGGCCATGGTGGGGGATGGCGTAGGCACTCTGCAACACACACACACACCTCAGTCAGAGCACAGCCGTCATTAACAAATTAACAACTTACTCTGTTACACTGGGAAGAAGGGGGCAAGGTATGGCCTGTATAGCTGTAATTAGGCTGCTAAGTGTGAGGATGCAGATTTAAAGGTGTGAACTTTCTGAAACTTCCATTAAATGCATCTTATAATACAAAGTAATTATAAATGTATACTGCAGTGTGAGCACATTTTAGGAAACTGTCAGGAAAAGAGTAAATCGGGGTCACGTGGCAGCTACACGGTGTACTCAAGTTCCTCATGTACAGGTTACACTTAACAGGTGAGAGTGTGACCTGTCAACACAGTCAAGCAGCTGCAGCAGATCTACATTTAACAGCCTCTCACGGCCACCTCAAAGCCTCTGCGTGTTCAGTGTAGAGAGAAGCACTGGTTTCCCAGATGTACCTTACTAGAGATGACGAACAGTTTTGGTGAACACTCGGAGTCAGAGGAATTTGATATCTGGAGAAACAAGGAGAGAAAAGGGAGTCTGTTACCTCTAAGAGGAGATGAGCACTGCTGCACTGCTACAAATAGTAAAGCTCAATTCCAACGATTGTTTCTGGAGCTATCGGGAAACAAGTATTCTAAGCTAACTCATGTCTTAAGCTCTTGTATGGTCTGTATAATTCCTAAAGGTCAGACTTGATTTCCAGGATCAGGCAAGGTCACCTGGACTTCCTGCCCTTCAGGAACAGCATCTTTCACCATACACAGATCTGTGCAGCCTTCCCTGGTCCTCATCAGACTGTGCAGACATAATCAGTAAACTCAATCTCCTGGGTTTTCCTTCTAATCCCGTGGATATGGCTTTTTGGAGCAGACTGCATCAGATCTGTGTTGTTTTCAGAAAATGTATTTATGTCCAATGAATGAAAGAAATGCTGTTCTTACCTGGAAGGCGCCTGAAAGAAAAGTTACATTATGAGGCAGTGGGCAGGAGATGGACCACTTCTTGACAACGACCTACAGACGAGACAATGAACAAGGTCAAAAATGGAAGAAACAGATGGACTTATGAAAGTTTGTGTCCAAACTTACCACAACTGCAAAATACAGCATGAATAAGAAGGCGAGACTGCTGGTGTATCCCAGGAATCCTGTAAGGGGTGAGCAAAAGATCTACTAAGAAGCAAACAAATAAGAAGAAATTAATAAGATGTCACTGACTCTCTTAACATACCAATTTTAGGCAACATCGACAGAGGTAGAACAACACAAAGTGTGACTAGGATCAGAAGCAACCTGCCATCTTCATACCAGGCATTTCTGAAAAAACAAAACAGAAAAAAACAGCAAGGGCCTTAATTATTACAGGTTGATGCTGAATTAAGCCATGTTTTATCATTTGGTCAGGGACAGCAGAGATTATTCTTGCATGCCTTAAGATGGACCGGCTCTGGAAATTTGTCTCCATTTCGTGCTCAAATACAGAGCGAACAGATTCATCATGTGGTACGAATTAAGAGCTTTAGCTCTTGCAAACCATAACAATTATGTAATTCACATGCAAACGTTGTGTCGCTCCATCAGATGAGACCACATTTCACTTGCTGGGCTTTTGGAGAGGGGGAATGATATTTTCCTTTGACGAGGGATAGCCTTGGTGGTTCATTTGGGATTGGGGAGCAAAATAAGGGGAGAGGCAGGGAAGGGGGCTGGCGTTCGAGGTGACACATGTGGAAGGCATGCTGGCTCTGTCGGAGTCAGGGGTCGGTTGGGACGGGTGCTGCCCGGTGCTCTGCTGCGTGTTGTATGTGGGATCATGAGGGACTGGCTCCACCACTCTTTATGGGGCTTCCAGAGTCAGCAGCACCTGCTCTGACAACATCAACACCCACTGACCCCCGTTTGGCAGTTTCACAGCTGTGGCGTTACCATAGGCGCTGATGGATTTGTCTCTGCGTCTACATCGTTTCTGCTCTGTAACTGGATGTCAGCGAGACCTCGACTCTCTCTGGTCCAATCACTTTTACTCCAAGCCAAGTTTACGTGAAGCACTCAACCGAATCTTATTCAAGGCAAGGCAGATTTATTTGCATAACACTTTTAAATAAGAAGTACTTTAAATAATAAGAAAAAGCATTAATTTTTACAGACATGGAGTTTTTTTTTTTTTTTAAAGAAATCTCTAGGGGCTCCAGGCTTACTGTAAAGGCACAGGATACCTAGAAGACCCATGAAATGTGGAACATTTCACGCTATAACAAGATGCAGGAAAGCTCTCGGTTAAAGTCAGAGCATGACTGCCAATGAGTCAATCTCGAACATCAGCATAAATCTGGCCAGCACAATCCCAAATCCACAGCTGTCCGTGTCTTTGGCCTTGAATTTAAACACGACAAGAGAAGCGGGACACACGCGGTCTGTTAGCAGAGACACGAAAAGATTGAGCATGACTTTGTTTTTGCTCTGCCGTATTATGATAAATGAGCCAGATAAAAGAAACGCGTTTTAATATAAAACAACTCGTTTATCTGGCCTTTGATGGAACTGAATGTGCGCGTCTGTTAACATCCCAAAGCTGCTCATTAACAGAAATGTTTTGTTTCCCTCAGCAGTGAGCTGTAATTAGAATGGCAAAACTGATATCCCCTTGTATCAGTCTGATTCCGGGGAACATGTGTGAGAGATTTGGGGGGTGAAAGGAGAGCACTAATGCAAAGCAGCTGTGTGTGGAAGATTCAGATGTTGACGGATAGGGCTGAGAGCAGCTACAACTCTTGCTTAAACCAGTGTGGCCAATAATAAAGCGATAGAAGTTACATTCTTGGCCAAGGACTTCTCTGCAGACATGTCCACGCAGACCAATGAAAGGCACTGGCTGCTGCCGATGGGTGATGAACGGCTCTCTATCATGAATACATTTCCTGTGGGCATGCATCACGCTATACGACAGACAGAGAAAATATTATAAGTGTACTTTAGTTTGGTGGGAGAGCGTCCCCCACATTATTCATAAACTTATTGCCCAACTAATTCCAGTTTGTGTAATTTTGTGGTGCACAAATGTCAAATTTGACTTATTTAAAAGGCCAAAGGTATAATCTCCAACATCATGGGAACGGGAATGACTCATTCTTTATCTTAGTGCAGCTAATTTAAAAGAATGACTTTGTTCAACCCGCAGCTGTGGTAGATTTTGAACTAAATTTCCTTTTTGGCAAAGGAGGGGAGCTCACAGTGCTGGATATACCCACCCTGTGCTGTCTGCACTCAGGAGGCTGCTGATGGCTGCAGGAAGCTCTGACTTCAAGATGAACAAATAGGATGACATGGCTGAGAGGAGAGAGAGAGAACAAAAAAGGGTTCAGAGATTGGGTGTTTTCAAAAAGAAGAAGATGAAAAAGCCCACAATCATACCAAACAACTAAATTATAAAAGCAGCAGTTGACTGTGTGCTGCCACAAGCAATACTAAGCTGCTGTGTGAGGATGATGTGCTTTTCCAGTATGAGGAAATAGCAGGGTGGAGGTGGGGGAGAGAGAGGGGAGGGTACCATGGCTCTGAGTTAATGCAAATGGGTGGGGCAGGCGGCTCAAGGGGATCACTGGCAAAGCCCTTGGCGTAGAGGAGCGGACATTATGCAGGACTTCCAACTGCCGGAGACCACGAGCAGCAGCCAGAATGAAGAAGTGCGAAGGGGGAGGAATGCTAACAATAATGATCTCTGACGCTAATCCAGGTACTTCTCCCCCCTTTCTCCACCTCATTGGGAAACAGGATACTTCCCTGTCCGCGCAGGCAGCCAATCAGAGAGGCGGGGTGGGGATCGGGGTCACTTCTAGTATAACTAGCCCCAACAACTCCAGGAGGGAAGTGAGAAAGGGGAAAGAGAGCACCATCAGAAGTGAGCATGTTTGGAATTCAGATGCAGTGTGTGGCCAGTTATAAAGGGAGATAATGTTAAGGGATTTAGAGTTGTGAAGCCACGCATAGCCAGAGTTAGTTGGGTCCTTACTGCCCTGGGGGCAGATCTTGCACTCGCCGTTAAATAAGCTTGGCCTTAATCCCCCAGATCCTGTATTTGTTTATAAAAGAAAATTCCCCCAGCAACCCTGCAGCCCACACAGACACACAGACATTCCCTCTCTGAGAATAACTGCTGCCATTTATATAAGCACTAAAATCTGTCAATAAGAGGTTACTCTGAGGCTGCAGTTTCTTTAGCGTATTAATCAAAAACATTCCCTGGAAGAGTTCATCCATCAACTTAAAGAAACCATGCAGACAAAAAAAAAAGGATTTTCAGCCACAGATAAATAAAGACACACTGACAGAGATCACACAAATGGTTTAGTTTGATGCAGCTGGTTACTGTAAGTACAACACCATGTCTATGGAAAATTCTTCTGGGATAGCATTTGCATCTTTAAAGGAAAAATGCTCCTGAGTGAAAAGGAAGCATTGCCAAGTGGTAAGAAAACATATTATATTAATAAGTATGCATGTAAACTTCAAGAGAAATTGACCTAAACCTTCTGTGTGCGGTCAGTAAATAGTGGGAGAGTGTGCTCAACATAAGACAGAGCCACTTTCATTTCATTAAGGACAAGGGCCGAAGCAGGCTGTGAGAGCCCAGGGCTGGTCAGTAATTAAGGTCAATTGGCCCATCAGCCTTTGGCAGTGCAGATGAATGTTTACCCAGAGTGAGGCTAATTGCACTCTTATAAAAGGGGCCCGGGGTATAGACAGATGCATGCTGGAGTGCTGGCTCTCACACTCTCACACATACTGCCCCATGCTGGGAAAACCACAAACATACCAGAGGGCAGGGCAATAATCCACTCAGCCGTGCCACTAATGACTGCAGAGGAGCTATCACCTCAGCTCTTGACTGTCTGGGAAGCACGGTTTGTGGCTGAGGAATGACAGTAAAGAGAGAGAGAGAGAAGTGAGGGGTGGGGGGAAATAAAGGGAGGGGTCCAATTAGGCTACTCCACACGCAGACGGCGGGAGTGGGTTTACCATCAGCGATCAATTGGAGGATAAATCACGTTTCAGGCACTTGGGGGCGGGGGGATGGAGAGAGGACAGCGGCTTCAGGGTCAGAGGTTATCAGGCAATTCAGATAATAGCCTCACAGGAGGGAGGGTGTAAACCTGAACCATTTGGGCACCAGCAGGAGGCGCTATCTGCCACTAAAATAAACTGACCATAGTCTGACCCTGCAGCACTCTTCAATCCTCTTCACCATCCTTCTCCAATAAAAACCCACAAAATCAGTTTATGTCCAGCATGTCAGAAATGATGTATGTAACTGCACATTGAACCGGGGGCTCACTTACCACCAATATTTTGGATAAGAATAGCAATTCCAACCAGGACCTAGAAAGATTTTTGAAAAGACTGTCAGTGTGAATAAGTTCTTTGGTCATGGCTGAAAACATGTATGAAGTTTTTGGCAGGGTAAACATACAGCAATCCAAAAGCCAACACTTACTTTTCCTGGTTTTTGTAAGGCTTTCCCTCCGAGGCCTTCATATGAATTGATACCTAGATACAAATAATAAAAAAGGAATCTAACATAAAAATGAAGCCAGGATGGCTCTCACATCGCAAAAATCTTCATGGGAAACTGGGGGGAATCAATAGCCCACATCCCAAGAATATCTGGTTTTTATCTCCTCTCTTGGCTCCTTTGACACTGTCAAATAATATTATTAAGTGAAGGCAACATGGAAAAATCTATTGAGGGTGTGTAAATGAAACAATTCTGGATAAGCCCCCTAGACAGACCCACAGGGATGTGTTATCTTGCATCCCACCCACCTGTTTGGTCACAGAGCTTTAGTAGGAGGTGTATAGAGTACGCAGCCAGGCTGGACACCAGCACCAACAGGATACTAGAAAGGAAAAGGAGATGTGCTTTGGAAATTTCTAATCATATCTTTACAAATACATATTAAATTGTAATAAGAAACAATAGGAGAGATTAGTTTTGATGTTCTCAAGAAAATATAACAAACTAATCCAGATCCAGATATCCTCTGGGATACAATTCATGCAGTTTTCTGCCTTATATACTGAGAAGACTTACCAAAAACCAACTATTCCAGTGCTAGCCATGGCATAGGCTAGACCCAGTATGCCGCTGCCCATGATCGCATTCATCAGGTTAAACACAGACGAGGCAAAGGAGGCACCTCTGGCTCTGGATAGCACAGCTCCCTGCACATATAATGCATAATATAAATAGTATGAAGAAAAGGATGCAGCAGAAGAAATCCAGTTATTTTCATAAGAGCCTTAGGAGGATTGCTCATGACAGTATGAGGAACAACTGGCTGGCCCTGATGATGGATGTCATGAACAAGCACTGCAGCGGCATGGAGGATCAGGGAATGGAAATGGGAATGGATGGGGTGGGATTTGAGCTGCTGGCTGTGGGACAGCTGCCTGAGCTCAGGATAAGGGGAGCTGCCCAAACTGCTTGACCTCTCTAATGGGGGATATCCTGGACAGAACGAGTGGCAACTCTGGTGTCTGTGTCACAACAAGCTTGGCTTGACCTGCAGGCCCACTGGATGTAGTTCAGTCTGCTACAGTACTGAAAGACAGGAAGTAAACTAAGACTCTAAATGTATAAAAATACAAACCAACTGCAGTTTATAGTGAAGCGCATCACACTGAGGTAAAGCATATCCCAACTTGCATAGCCTCCATTTCAACATTCAAACCAAACCACTGCTCATCACACCATTTTTTATGTTTTGTGATTGGTGTCAGATTAGTGACTGACTGGCACTGAATCTAGAAATGAAGTTCATTTTAAAGCTACCTGATGCATGATTTAAGTACATATCACAATGTCACAATTACATTAAGCAAATGGACAATTATGCTGTCACTGCCTTGTTTGAGCATGTTTTTGTGGCTACATTCAAACAGAATGCTGCCTGATAAATCTCGTTTTGAACTGGGGTCATTGGCATCCACACACACTCTGACAGGCTGCTCAAAACTGCTGATGATACTCCTGCAAAAATTCTTGTACTGACAATAACATCTTTCGGCTGCTACTCTTCTGTCACACCAGCCCTCTGCATGTCCTGCTGTCTTTTTTTGCGTGTAATTTATTAGCAAAAAAGAGTCAAACCCAACAAAAATCAAAGAGAGAGAGCGAGCGAGAGAGAGATAGATAGATAGATAGATAGATAGATAGATAGATAGATAGATAGATAGATAGATAGATAGATAGATAGATAGATAGATAGATAGATAGATAGATAGATAGATAGATAGATAGATAGATAGATAGATAGATAGATAGATAGATAGATAGATAGATAGATAGATAGATAGATAGATAGATAGATAGATAGATAGATAGATGACTTTCACCACAAGTGCTGACACAGGGAAAAACACGAAACTGAAAACGTGAAGTTCAGAACAAGCACGTGATGTCATGAACATTTTGGCAGCTTCATTTGCTGACAACACTACAAAAATCAGTTTCGTCTTTTTGTAACTCACAGTTTCTCATCAAATGAAACAAATAACGATGTTGTGGCGAAAAGAGATTTTATGTATTTTTTTATGTCTACCATCCTCGTTTATATTGGTAAGTAGGCTGCAGTCAACAGGATTTATGAAGGGGTTATATATAAAAGATAAAGAATGACCTGTTTTGCGAGCATCGTCATTACTACGCCTACTCTGTGTTCTACATTATAACCATCCCGTTTTTTCGCCATTTAAAATATCTTTATCGACCTGTTATATTATATTTATATTTTTATATTATAATATATTTTTATTTTTGTCATTTTTGCAGGCTTCGTAGCCAAGATCAATGGCACCTTTTCACTTTTTGTAATCTCTCCGGTTGTTTGAGGTCGTACCTGTAACAGCGGGGAGGTCTCCTCGGTGTCCTCGGCGGTGCGTTCACACCCCGCTGTTAAATCGTTGTTGATGCTCATTGTGTGGAAAAAATGAACGTAGCAGACTCATTTATTATCGTCAAATATCAAAAACACCCTCGCAGTTAAGGAGGACACGGAGAGCTGCAGCTATGATACCATCTCAAACTCCTGTCAACTTGTCAGCTGATGACTGTTGTTGTTGAGTCACGTGCCTCTCATTTCCGTCGCGTGCAGCGCGTCAGAAAGTACGCCGCGCTCCACTTGACCAATAACCGCTCGACGCTGGCCCATGGCTGATGACGCAGTTCAGGCATGCCTGTAACCGGAGGATGTTGAGGTGAGCTTTCTGAATGTGAAGTTTCTCTTAGTAATCGATTGTGAGTTGTCTTTTTTCGAGCTTTCTTCCGCTAATATGTGAAATGTTTTCATTTTTACGGCGTTGTTGTGTTTGCAGGCTTCTCGGCAGGATCTTTTCATCTGCACAAACCCAAAGGAACCTGAATCCTGCCGCTGTGCACCGCTGCCTCTGCTCTGCTCCGTGTCCTGGCTTTGCTGTGAAGCCCATAATGGAGCCTAAACTCTACCGACCCCCTCCAGAAGTCCGGGGCATGACCTCTCTGGACAAAGACGCCTTCACACAGACCATTACAGTCCCAGCTCTACGGGTACCCACTGGGGTATTAAACAAAGTAGTGAAGAGCCTGAGAAAGGCAACCATCCAGCGTCCAGGTGTGCCCAGGGTCGTTCAGGACAAAGAGCAGAGTAATGACTTTCGCCTGGTCCTGTTGGACCCTCGCAGAGTCTCCACGCCAAGCTCCTTCAGTGAGGCTGAAGCGGAGTCTTTGAGGTCATACAGTGTCAGTGAGGAGTTGCACTACTATGAGCTGCAGCTGACCTATGACAACCTGAAGAGTGAAGAAGTACTGGAGGCTGTGCTTCCTCGAGACCTGGATGTGACCTCTGCGTTCAGTCGGGTGGGCCACATCGCACACATGAATCTGAGGGACCACCAGCTCCCATACAAGAACCTCATAGGTGAGAGACAGTTGTTGGGAGAGTGGGAGATTTTATTACAAACTGAAGCATCTAGAGTTTAAGTTCTTCTTGGGATCGCATCTTACTGCATATTTATTCCTCTTTTTTTTTCTTTGTAAGCCAGACTTGACAAGACTTGTACTACTGCAATGATAAGGACACCCTCCCACACACTTCTGCAGGGGTCCTGTGTCTAAAATTTCATGATGTCTATTGCTCAATAAATCAATTTACACCTAATGCAAACAGTGGCTGATCAGGGGCCATCATTTCTAACTTAACAATTTGACCTATTTTTTTAAAGTGATAATGACAGGGGCAGCACGGTAGCGCAGTGGTTAGCACTGCTGCCTCACAATTAGACTAACATCTAGAAGGCCTGGGTTTGATTCCACCTCTCTATCGCTGTGTGGAGTTTGCATGTTCTCCCCGTGTCTGCGTGGGTTTACACCGGGTACTCCCTACAGTCCACATACTGGGGTTAGGTTAATTGGAAACCATAAATTGCCCATAGGTGTTAAGAGAGGGTCTGTCTCTCTGTGTTGGCCCTGCAACAGGCTGGCAACCTGTACAGGGTGTACCCTGCCTCTCGCCCTATGTCACCTGGGATAGGCTCCAGCCTCTCTGCAACCCTGACCAGGATAAGCGGAAATGAATGGATGGATGATAATGACTGCTTCCCTTGCAGGTCAGGTGATCATGGACAAAAATCCTGGTGTCACCTGTGTGGTCAATAAGACAAACATAATCGACTCCACTTACCGCAACTTCAGGATGGAGGTGCTGGCTGGAGAGGAGGACATGATTGCCAAAGTATGTGTAATTCCACAGAGCTGCCTGCCTGTTTCCACCATTGTCTTTGCATATGTTCCTAATCTTCATTGTGATCCGTCATGATTTCAGGTGAAAGAAAATGGGGTGACGTACGAGTTTGATTTTTCTCGTGTGTACTGGAACCCCCGGCTGAGCACGGAGCACCAGCGAGTGGTGCAGCTCGTCAAGCGTGGCGACACTGTGTTTGATGTGTTCGCTGGTGTCGGGCCCTTTGCCATCCCAGCTGCTCGCTTAGGTGCCAACGTGTTAGCCAACGACCTCAACCCGGAATCCTACCGATGGCTGCAGCACAACTGCAAACTCAATAAGGTGGAGAGCAAAGTCAGAGCTTTCAATCTGGATGGCAGGGCGTTCATAGGGGACCTTTAAAGCAGGAGCTGCCTGCACTGCTGAAGGGAGCATCCGGTGTTCACGTGGTGATGAACCTGCCTGCCTTAGCTCTGGACTTCCTGGATGCATTCAGAGGCCTCCTGCACCAGGAACCTCCCTGTAATGAGAACCTACCCACAGTGCACTGCTACGGCTTCTCCAAAGACGACAACCCTGACACAGATGTGGTAGGGAGGGCTTCCCGCAGCCTGGGATTCCCTATGGAAAACCGATGCTCTGTGCATTTTGTGCGCAATGTGGCACCCAACAAAGATATGTTGTGTGTACAGTTCACGCTTCCTAAAGAGGTCCTCTTCGGAAGTGATGCTGAAGACACAGGTGAGGAATCATTCCTTCTGCCTGGCCTGAGTTATGAGGGTTCAAAAATATAAATAAATATAAACAGCTGATTCTGAGGGCATCAGTTGCAGAAAGCCAGATTTGAAATCAGGAGCGAGTTGGACTTTCATGTCCATAGCTTCTGGGTTTTTTTTTTTGGCCTGCCTTATTTCATACTTTTAGCTTTTCCTCATCTTGGAAAAATCCCGGGCAAGCCATAAATATAGAGAGAAGCAGTATTACAAATAAACCAACAGGAAAGGGTAGAAAAGCAAGTTCAAATATGTTTGTCCTTCATTATGAAACCATTTCCTCCATCTTCTGCCATATCATTTTAAGTTCCCATTTAATTATTATTCACTCTGGTGTGAATTTTGCATGCATGGGGATTATTTCTGTGACCATATCTACGTGTTTAAAAGCAAAAATCCTCACACTTTAAAGTAAATATAATGTAACTTTCTTTTATTGGAATAATTTTTTTAAAAAACAGAATAGGTCTACGAAGCATAAATACTCATGCTTTTGGTGTTATGTGTGCTGAAATTCTAGAGCTGGTGGACAGAAAAGTTATCCTATCATGTTTTTTCTATATCTGCAGAACCCACTGAAGAACCAGCCCCAAAGAGACAGAAATGTGAAGAAACTAAAAATGCAACATGATAATTATTTACTCGGCATGATGAGGACAGCATGGATCAACATTGGAGCCGATTCATTTTTTTGCCCTTAAAGATGTTTATTTGCAAGAAGCCATGACTCAGCTTTAAGTGACTAAATTACTGGCATTTTTTTTTCTATTCAGGGCTGTGTTTTCTCCATCCTGAGTCATTTTATTTTTAAATAAATCTGCAAAATGACAGACAGAAACTGTGTTCATTGTCATTTATTTTAAAATAGTTAGCACAAAATATAAAAAAATTACATACAACATTCATATAAATCAGAGCACTACCCACCCGCAGCAGTGCTATATTTACAGTCCATTCAGTCACATTTTCTACTTGGAGGAGCTGCCTTCAGTCTTTCGGAGGGAACAGCCCACTGAATGCATCCTGGATGGCTCGATAACACGCCAAAGCTGAGGTGTATCCTCCAGCTGTGTCCTGAGGCATGGCAGCCCGCACGTGGTTCAGATACCTGAGAACACACAGAAGGCTTTACTCAGTAACACAGGTTAGATATGTTGGAAATAATCTGCCTGACTGGCACCCTGAAGGCAGCTTTTAAAAGCTCTTCCTGAGAGTGTAGCCTGAGTTTAAGTTTCTTCTTCTTTTTCTCTGGCATCCTTTGGCTCTTTGATGAGATCAGCAAAGACAGACGTAGCCGTACACCAACAGTGGAACACCTTGTGCCTAAAAGCCTCTCCAACATGGCTCTATTAAAGTATTATGGGTGTCTTTTATTTTTTAAGTGCTTACAGATGTATCTTGCCAAACCCCCTTGTGGGGATCTTAAGCAAACCTGAACGTCACTGTTTATTTTCACAATCGTGCACAGGCAGAAAAAAGTCACAGTGATAGCTGCCGCTCTACTTAAGTGCTGTCTCCCTTCCCACTCGAATCATTTCACCAATGTTTTTGTGCCCTCAAAAAGTGATCTGTACTCTCTCTTTAGTTTCTCACTACAAAGCTAAAAAAGCAAAGTCCACCAGCAATCGAGACAACACGTAGCCTTGCCCATCAATACTGTCCAAACCCCTTAGCGCCCCCGCCATACTTCTGGCAGAGGCGTCTAAAGCCCTCACACGAGTCTGACTTTGTGGCCCTTGTTCCTGTGAGCTCAGGAAACTTCAAAGTGAAAAATGAATCAAGAGTACAGACAGCACTCTGTGATTTCCATGCCCATTCAGGCTGCTTTACAGAGAAACCTAACACCTGTGGGGAGCCTCAGAGAGACTGACAGAGCCGAGGTGTATGCGAATGAGAGACGGATGAGGGAGAAAAAGGTGTTGGCGATAATACCCGCTGAATAGATCATATTTTGCTTTTGGTGGTTTCCCAAGAACCCAACAAAAACTTCATTTTATGCATCTCTGAAAACAAAGTCGTAACATACTCAGTAGCATGTCTGTGACATTCAAAACACAAAGTAAAACATGCATAAAATAATGCACAACACCTCACAACATACAGTGAAAGTAACAAGGAGGACAACACAAAATGTCAACCAGACGCTGCACACAAAGACCACTCATCACCCACTAGAGAAACGGCACACAAGTTCAAAACAGGAGGCCCAGTGATTAATAATAACTTCATTAGAACCAAGCTGCTGTAGCCTGTCCTTCAGAGCACTTGAGGGAGGCCTTCTCATATGGCTTCCTGCATCAGATGAGTGCTATCTATTGATTATATTGTACTGGGCCTTTTTAATGGTGAAAAAAGTGGGCTATTTACAGCCCGGCTAAGTCTGCTCTTCCTGCTAATCTAATCCCCAAGCTACTCATGTGGTCATTCCTTCCAAGAAAGCTGAGAGCTCTGTGTAACTTTATACCTGCCTGCCCCTAAGGAGGGAGAGACAGAGAGAGAGCAAAAAGAGAACATGAAGGAGAGGGAGGAAGAGTGTAGTCGAAGGGGGTTGGGATGTGGAAAGAGGAAGGCGGGAGGATATAGGGTGAAATCACCTTTGGGTATCATCATCACAAACCCTCTTCTCTTAAACCAACCCTGCCTGCCCTCCACTCACCCCTAACACCCGAGGTTAGTTCAGTTCTGCTCCATTAACTCAGCGGTTAATATCTGCATCTTCCCATAAAGGCTAGATGTTAGTGAAGCTGAAAGATAAACTCCACATTTCACATGACTGTACTTGACAGGAAAGACCAACAACATATGCAAGACATGCAACAACAAGAAATGCATTAATTTTTTTTTTTTTTTTGCTGAACACTAGCAAAAATCACTTGCGAAACAGCCGCTTCGATCCCCTCTGAACACTGCTGTTACACTGTGTGCACTAACAGTCTCCCGTCCCCTCTTTCTCCCTTTCTCTCTGAAGACTGGACTGGCTTTTGTTCGCAGGGCACTGAAACCCAAGCTGTTTCGGCCGGTAACATCTTTCACTCTCCGGGCCCCACTGGAGCATTAGCTGCAACTTGATATGGGTCTTTTCAAAGCTTCGTATTATTGGGTAAATATGGGTCACTTTGGGCTGGCCTATTATGTCGCTTAGGGGGAAAAGACGAGTGCAGGTGATGAAGATGACTGAATGACACAGTATGACACAGTGGGAGTGTTAGGACTGCAGTTGCCACAAGGGAATATGTAAGGGGGGGGGCATATGACTTTAAATAAACAATAGCGTAACAGTCCTTTTGGGATCCCCATATGGAAAACCTCTTCATATATATGTCTTATATGCCTATAATTTACACAAAAGGTGAACCCTTTTGCAGTTTTCTCATACAGCATGATTACCTGATTCATAATTCTTAATATATTGAGAAAGTGTGCCACTTTCATGAGCAAAACAGTCTATAAAACAGGTTTTATAAATATAAAACCTTAAAGTATGTATTAGAAATGTTTTCCATGTAATTTCAACTGTAAGTGTAACAATCTCACAGTTTTGGGGGGGGGGGTGCATTTACAAAAAGCATAACAGCTGATAAATATCTGTTTTATTTTTCAGCCTCTGACTCTTACCATCTGCTATAACCCTTTTTATAAAAAGCCATGTGCGGTTGATCAAAACAGTTCGGAGCTAACAGCATTTTTCCACTTTGGTCTGGAGCTCTGAATACCTGGGCAATGTCTCCTGCTATTGCTAATAACGATCAGAGAGTTTCCTGACGAGACCCCGTAAAGTATTCCTCACTCCTGCTGCCTGGAAAACACTGCAGAGCACCATCTCTAATTCAAAGTGAAAAGATAAGTGGCGAAATGTTCCGGCGGGTTTCGCGTAATTTCCAGCTGAGAATGTGCGTTTGGATTGGGGATGCTGCTCCCGAATGAAGTATGTCGAGGTTCTTTGGGGAAATGGCTGGAAAACCGGGACTTGTGGAGGGAAAACGGCAGGTACTGAAGGGAGGTGCAGGCTGTATTGTGCCTCTTGTGTTGAGTAGAGTTGGATTAGGAGGAGTTGTGGAAGCCTGGGTTTGATGGAAAAGAAAAAAGGCCTGTAATGTTACAGTGACTATTTCACCAAGCAGACACTTCATCATCATAAAAACCACAGAGCAGACACACGGGACAGAGGCGCAATCTGAATCAGCCTTAAACAGTGCTCACTCTAGACTACTCTGTGTGGTTTAGCTGCTTTCATACATGAAGGCTTTACATTCTTGTTTACTGTACAGCAAGTTCAAGGAGCTAAACTGGTCCCTACAAAAATGAAAATTTCAAGTCTGACTGCTTCCAACGGGACTAACCCCAGAGCAGAGATCAGACTGGCACCTGTCTGATTTTACAGCACTATCACTGATCCGGGGTCACCACTCGTTTTTACAGCACCGAAGATCAGAAGCTTTCTGGATTCAGCCTGTTATCAACGTGATTCGTGACCCCAAATAGGGTACAATGACTTTCAGGTTGTTCGAGAGATAAACTCTGTATTCAGTTGAAGCGACACTGGAAAGAAAAAAAAAAAAAGCACCTACAGAGATAAATCAATAAACCCTACCCCATCTTGCTGCAAGGACCAGAGCCTCATTAGCTATGTTTATTAAAGCAATGCCACTTAGACTGGTGTGTTGAATACACAAAAAGGGCAGCGGACAAGCACAGGGCAGGCTACTGCATACTTCTAAAAGGCAAGTCAGCCTGCAAGACGACAGTGTGAACGTCCGGAAGTCTTCCTTTAGCGCTCTGCTCCAGCAGCAACTGAGGATTCCTGGGAATGATGGGAGCTTGGGGGGTGGGGGTGTACAGAGCCACACACCTGCCAGATGATTTGTCATTATAGAGGGGTCAGCACTCAGCTGTCACCCCCTAATCACCCATCCAACCCCTCGAGTCACCCCCCCTCCCACCTTCACCCAGTAAACTCAACTCCAGTCCTCCCAAAACACCCCCTGCATTCCTCAGGCAGCTCCGGTTTCACTCACAGCACTGCTGCTCAATCTGCCCCTCCTTCCCTACACTCTGCCCTGAGAGAAAATGTACCCCTGTGAGAGACACAGCACACTGAGCACATTGTGTGGATATGCGATGTGTGCTTATGCCCCCATCTGTGCATCTACACAATTCACATGTGCTTGAATACATGTTTATCTAAGGGCAGAACTGTTTGTATCGATACCGAAAGCGAACCGTTGGAGCTGAGTTTTTACCAGTGGAGAATGTGTGAATTGGTACAGGCTGTGGTCTAGAAACAAAACCCCTGCAGACAAGCCAAATATCGAGAACTCTCACAGGTATACTATATCTGTCAACAGCAGTCTTTCATCACTGTGGGTCATAAGTCACACTCTTTTCCATTGAATGCAGCTTCCTCTGGGACACGCAAGTGTGTGTGAGTGAGATCCTCGGCTCGATCCACTGTCTACCAGATTATCTCAAGTTGTACTGTGGGTGTGTCGGGGGGGGGTGCTCAGTGAGGTTGCATCATATCCTCAGAAGCATACAAACCCCTTATCCATTATCATATGTCTTATCATCATCACTGACAGTCTCTGCATCCCAAAAGAGGGAAGTAGAGGGAGGTGAGTATCGCTAACACTTACTTAAGGAGAGAACATGTTTAGAGTGTAGAGTAACAGAAGCTCTGGATGACACTTGGCATTAACGCTTATAGAAATACATTCTCATGTGGAGTGACTGACAACTTGTCCTCAGCAAGGAGGCTTGTTGGTATCAGCGATAACTAAGAGGTGCGCTTGTTTTCATTATGAAGGGCAGCATTGCCGAGGTGGCGACCATAAAAGAGTACTGTGCAACTTGTGGCCAAATTCAGCTTCACTTCCTGGACCAAGCATCACCTGTCACTACTCATCCAGAGCGCGTGTCTTGGTCCTGCACCTCCTGTGTCTAACCTGATGGGGGCAGTAGAGGCTGGCTGACAGGCTAGGCCACCAACTTCTCAAGCCATGAGGAGTGAAGCATCTCACTCACACTCACACACACACACACACACACACACACACACACACACACACACACCTCAAGCCACTTGACACACAGAGCATCTTTCTTTCGACTCCTGAGCTGCCACTTGATAACTCTGCCCCCTGGAAAGCTTAGAATGAGGAGGAGGGAGGCAAACCGTGGAGGACAGGGGAGGATAATGACATGACATCAGTGTCATCGTTAACCAAATGGGGTCTGTACACAATAGAAGCACATATGCTGCCTAGTGAATAGCTGCTGGCACAAGACACACCCATACACACACACACACACACACACACACACACACACACACACACACACACACACACACACACACACACACACACACAGTAAAAGGAGCCTTGACAATTGAATGTAACATTCAGGGGATAGATCACGGATACACAGAGAAAGAAAAGAGTTTTCCCGGGAGGGGTTCTCCTATGCAGTTATCAGTTACAGAAGACCCTCAGGCACTGGGAAAAGGCAAAGGGGATTTCAATTAGAAAGAAAAACAAGAAAATAATAAAGAAGGAGAGATGGAAGAAGAAGAAAGAAAGAAAGAAGGAAAGGTACCACAGGAGGAGGGCTTAATTCATACGTCATAGTGGAGAAGTACCTCCTCCCCTGAGGTGTGTGTGTGGCAAGTCCACACAACTAAGCCCCACATGACAGGAGTTTGTTTTGTTTCTCTAGCTCTTAAGAGGGAAAAATGAGCCAGTTAATCCCCCTGTACATTACTGGACCCCTTGCCCCAGGGGTGAAGAGCAGAGGAGAGGCACAGAGTTCCAGTCTGTTTGTGTGTGTGCATAGTTATGAGCCCCATCAGGATCAAAATCAAAGCATGCAACCCTAGACAGTGTGTGGACACAAACCACTACAGAGATCAGTGTGTGTGTTAAAATAGTCAGGAGACATCACCTCACCCTCCATTGGGTGTTGACCCTGCCGCCACTAGGCTGTGATACAAATAAATCTGGAAGCAAGAGAGGCTGTTATCCTTGGAGTTCCCTGCTCACTGTTGCCTCCTTCACTGGCAGCAGCCTGACTGGGCCTGGCTTCATCTCACGAGGAGACTGCTGGTCTGCCTCCAGAGGGAAAACAATAACATGAAAAGCAGACTTCTTTCAGATGACCAGAATACACATGAGAAAAATGGACCTCCCCTTCTGTCATTCTGTTATGCTCCCTCTGTTTCCGCCCGCTCTTTGGGTCAGAAAAGACTCGCCCACAACTAAAAAGCTTCTAGTCAACTACAGTGCATGCTTATTTTGACTCATACTTCAAGAGAAAATCAATATTTGCACAGATCTATGGAAGGGAAAACAATAGTGATGTGGCCTCCTCCAACTCTGTTAATGGTCTGTTTACTGAGACAGACGGGATAATGGTCTGGGTGTTGGCTGGTGGAGAATCATTCAGTGGCCACACTCCACTCTGTTTCTGATATAGTTAGCAACAAGGAGCGTATGCATCAATGCGTGCAAGAAACGTGGACTCTTAGTAAGGTGGTGGATATATGCTCTAAATAAAGATGGGGCATTCTGTTGACACAGACAGGTTTGCAAGTCAAATAGCTGGCCTCAAGCTCCCACACTTTTATACTCTCTTTTGGTTATGCAAATTTGAAATCTGTGTGTCTCATGGCTGCAGTCAAGCTTTCAGATTCTGTGTTTCTAAGCTGTAGAAACACTTAAACAGTCAGTGAGGCACTTCGTTGAACTATTAGCAATGATGGCTCTAGTAACACAAGACAATGACATGTGCAATGAATTTACTGATATCAGAGAAACCAGGTCCATGGTTCCTTGGTTATGATGACAACTCCAAGGTACTTGAGAAACGGCAAGAGCAAAATAAACCATTTCCCATAAATGGTATTGTTTGGCAGCATTACAAAATATTTTAATTGGCGCAGCAAGAGCAAAATATGTGGCTAGAGAAACTATCTAATAGTAGTAAAACTAGATCAAAGCCCACTGCTTTTCAAAGAGTTCATCTGAGGTCACGCTAACCGGCGCCTAACTCTCTGGCTCATAACTTAAGCATCAAAGCTGCGTTTGTGCGGAGAGGGTGCGAGAATCTGTGACTATTTGTGGCCCAGAATACGAGGTCCGTCTCTCCAAGGTGCCATCACTCTGCTCCTGTCAGTCTCAGCACTCTGACGTCCTGGTGCGGCACCTCAGGTCCCCCATGGTCAGTGACCTCTGACCCACCTCCTGGCCCTTCCCGACCCATCAGAATGATATGTGCCTTGCAGGGATCAGAGAACCTGGGTTACATGGAAAAGCTATTCATGGCTGTTTCTACAGATTCCTCTGGAACGCCCCTCCTCTGCATATTGAGAGAAAAAGAAAAATATTATGACTGACTGGCATTTTCATCACAGAGTGCGAAAGGAAAGCAGGGAAAAGAAAAGAATGATTTGTATGGAATGGCAAACCTCATATTCTCTAATTTAGTGATGGCAGAAATGGATTCAAAAGCACTCTATGGACCATGTTTAGTGGTGCTGCTAACTTCCAGAGCCAAATCCAGGGTCACTGGTAGTGCTCTTGGCCAGCGAGGCCAGAGCTGGAAAGATGGAGAGTTCAGACTTGGAGTCAGGCCAACCAAGCTAGGAGAGGCTAGAGAAGCTGGCTGCCGGTAACTGAGGGCTGTGATTGCACCATTGACTATCCTGGATATCTTCCTCCCACCAAAGCACTTAACATGCAGTATAAGCCAACACACAAACAAACAAACAGATGCACACACTATTCAAATAAACACGCAGACGCCAAGGGATGCGTGGAAAGCTAAAGAACACAGGCAGGAGGAGAGCATCACTCAGAGAGCCATTAACCCCTGGCTTCCAACCAGAACAGTGAGCATGCATCCTTTAAGTACATGTTAAACATAGCTAGTCTGTGTGTGTGTGCACAAGTGATTTATGTATTACTTCTCAGAGTCCAAGTGTATTTATGTAGTTACAAGAAAAGGCTTGTGAACCCTATATAATTACTGGGATTTCTCCATTGATTACCCATAAAATTTGATCTGATCTTCAGCTAAGGCATAATTATATACAAACACATTCTAACTAAACAAATAGCACACAAACAGCTGCACTATTCATTTCTTTATTCAAACAACGAGTAATTATTCACAGTCTAGACTAGGAACTCTCAAACCTGCTAAAATCTATATTCAGTGTCTCCATTATAAAGAAAAACACTGCTGCTCTTACCAAAAAAAAAAAAAACCCAAACCAAAAAAAAAACTGCAACACTTCTCAAGGGTTGCAAAAAGACCACCTAGATATTCCACAGTACTAGTGAGACAGTGTTCTGTGAATAGATGTGATAAACATTCAGGTGCCTTAAAAAAAAGACAACACAGCACTATTTCCACATGGTGGAAAGACCATCGAGGTTTATTTCTGCTTTGTTACTTCAAACTCTTACTGCAATCACTGAGGAAATTATGAATTCGAAACTAAATCCCAAAATTTTAGAGAATGTCAGGGCAGCAGTCAGGTTGGGTGACGCAACAAGACAACAATGAACCAAAGCACACAAGAAAATGAAGAAAATGTGGAAAGACCTGAAGAGGGCTATCAAAGGAAGAATTCCTAGAAATGTTGATGAACTGAAACAGTTTTTTCTGGGGGGGGGGGAGGCAGTGCAGAATTTACACTTGTGCTAATGCCTGACGTTTACTTTCCTTTTCTAGCCCACACATCAAGTGCTTATTTAATGTGTTTAATAAGAATATGAAAAAGTACAACTCCTCTCCTTAAGTGTTTTATAATACAAGTCACATTTACCAACACATTCATACAACCCTTTTATTTTATGCCCTTTTAAGCAATTTATCTGCCTTTCATCTGGAGTCAGTTTAAAATCACCAAGTCCGGTGGCTACTTTGGCAATCTTACTAGGTCAGATCTAATAACATTTAGAGATAACTTTCAACATGGTTCAAGTCTAATAATCACAAAGCACAAGATTTTGACACACTAGTGTAGGACTGCATTATGTACAGTGGGCAGCACAACAGTTTAGGAAGTGACCCTATAAAAGCTGGGCTACATCTTGTGCATGTAGTGAATATTACCCATATATCATGGTGCTCTCTGTGTTACTGTCTTCAGTGTGTCTGACTGAAGAGTCTAAACGACCACATTTTTGGAGAAGTCAGCATTGCTAAGTATCACATGTCTGAAAAAGGCTTCTGAGCATTATTAGTTTAATCAAATTATCCATAATTGTGACTTTGTTGGAGATCAGGATACATTTTATTTGCTGCTAATTTAGAAATCCTGGTCATTTCAATGAGCTTCATACTTTCTCCTGCAACTGTTTGTCCATGAAAACACTGATTGACTTCAAATTTGAGTTTTCAGGGGACAAAACTGATTGTCTTCTGTGTTAATGAATGGAGGTCACAGCAAGCCACCTATGCCTATTTAACCCTTCAGACAAAGTGGTCTGAGGACTGCTTCCTTGTGCAGAGAAGTGCATCCCCAGGAGAGAAGCGCCAGACTAAACACTCTGTCCATTCAGCTGCTCCCCTTCTCCGCACCGACAAGAGACGGACGCCTGACAAGTACTCCCAACAGAAAACCTCACTTTTTCCACCAATTATAGAAAGCAGTGTGGAGTGGGGAGGAGGCAAAACTTCAAAATATTATACACACTGGCATTTGGCGAAGCGCATTGAGCAACCTCTGTCAGAGAGAGATGGGCTAATTTCAGGGCACCCTGTGCCAACACAAACAACTGTTCTGGATTGCTTTCATTGTCAGCACTTGAGGTTTGAGTCACATTTTTTTTCAGCGCTCTGTAGCCAATTTCTCTTTCCCCTATTTTTCCCCCCATATGATTTGTCCTTGTCCAAGATCCCAGTCAGTCTTTCATCGCCTGCACAGTCAGCGCTTAAAAAGTATTCTGGTAGAGAGCAAACTCAGATCCAGATGCTCATCTACATACACAAACGAAAATAGATTTTTTTTTATTTTAGGATCCTAGCATTTGTCTCCAAGAGCTCATGCACAAAAACCTATTGTAACTGTAATGTAAGCATGTGTTTGAGGTGCTGTGTATTATAATGTACCCATTTGTTTAAAGATTACGGCTGTCAGCTGGCGGCAGGACTTTAACAGCTACTACTCCAGTCCCACAATACTGTGTGCTGGGATTCATATCACAGCCATGTCAATGTAAACATCATATGTTACTGTTTGTGTTTCCAAAGCGGTATTTACTTCTACTTTGATTTTGTTTATTAAAGGCTTTTTACTGTTCAACATAAAAGCAAGAAGCCATGGCAGGACATTTGGAGTATGGGCTGTAGTGTTACATTCACAGTCTACTCATAACTCTGACAGCTCACGCACAGTTTTGGGTATGTGCCAGTCAAAGAGATGGGCAGCTCTATACTGCCATTATAGAAACCTCACACAGTTGGGGTCATATCCTCTGTGGCAAATCAAACACACCTATGCACATCAGGAGAGGAACCTTTGGATATGTATGTGTGAGCGGAGAGGGTAGATGCTGAGGTGGAAGCTGAATGGGCACTTTTGGAGGCCCCTAAACATGCACCCTTTACTCTGCTCCAGTATCCAGGCAGCTGTCTTTAATATAAGAGTCCACTTCAACTCATATTTATTCAGGTACAGCTGACAGAGAGGGAGAGACAGTGAAAGAGGTGTGGCTTTTCTTTTTTCCTGGCAGCCGTTGCTGCGCTCCTGCGGTTTTTTGGGGGGCAAAGGGACAAGGCAAAAAAGACACAGACGCTGAGATGGGGGAGAGGGAGAGTAGTGCACAAGAAAAGAGCAAGCTGACATAAAAAAGGCATGGCTCCACTCAGTCCTGTGTTGACTGGACATCCTGTGCAAAAGACAAGACCAGAAGGCCCCGAGGCCACCGGGGAGGGGGTGTATGAGCTCTATTCTCCAGTTTTACTTGATGGCTGTGTCCAAGACAAATCACCGGTGGTGCTGCTGTCACAGTGGGCCTTGAGCAAGACAAACAGCCATGTTTTAAAATAAGTACCTGCCCCCTCACAGCCCCTTCCACCTCATCCACACTCCGGCACATCCATATCTTGTCACACGTTAAAGCAAATTCCCTTCACAGGTCATAGGACTGGAGCTATAGTCCAACACTCTACACAGGGGACTCACTTTTCACTCTCTCAACGCTGTCTGCATTCCCTCTCCTCCACACACACACACACACACACACACACACACACACACAAACACAAACACACACTTGTGAATATTTACCACATCACACGAGTTCCACTGAGGCCAAAAGGCTGAGACTGCAACAACAAAGGTGAGTGTGTATGACATAAAACCTACAGTAAATTTACCGGGCACCCTGTGTGGGGGGTGTATATGCAAGCTTGATCATCTATGTATATCACAAAATCTCCAATTTAGTTGAATCACAAACTGCCAGCAGTGCAGAAATGTCAGCACTATTTCCTTCTTTTACTTAACAGCACATTGTATCTTGGGAGTTGTGGTTTGTCGGAACGGGCCTGTCTGTGTCGCTGCCTGCAGCCTGCACCAAAGGGACTGGTGTTCCTCACTGAACAGAGCCTCATTTATCTCTGTGGCAGAGTCCTTCCTCTCCAGCATCGGTCCTCCTGGACCCCTGAACTGCTGACACTTTGGGGGGGGGCTCTTCCTCCCTCCTCTGAGCTCCAGCATGCGGCAAAAATTGTGAGATGTGTTTCATCTGCATATTGATTAGCCTGGCCAAAAGAAGTAGAACCTCAGCACTTCACTGAATACATAATGTAAACAAGCGGCAGTTATTCAACTTAAACCCTCCTGAAATGTTTCACCTTCAGCACATGCTTTTTCAGGTGATTGTGCAATAAAAGTCAAAAACAACTTTTTCTGAAGAAAACTGAACAATGAAACTAGAAATCTGTTATCTAAACATGCTGACATTATGCTTAAATACGCAGAAATCAGCCAAATAAATGTTACTGTAAGGGCAAAGCACTGAGCTCACCTTAAAAAGAAAAGAAAGAAAAAAAAAAAAGAGACCATAACCCTGTCTTCCTTCTGTCACCCAATAAAGGCAGGCTACTCTCAGTGTGCGGGCAGGCTATAGTGCCAGCCAACTGCAGTGCAGACGGCTGGGCGCTGGGTTGTCTGATGGATAGCTTACATTTGGTGAGGAGTGGACCAATGGCGTCGTGGATTGATTGGCCCAAAGGGGCCGTCGGGAAAAGCACTTCCTGTGTGTTAATGGACGCTCCTGCAGATGCACTGTGGCGGCTTGTGGCAGGGCGATGGCTGTTATTCCCTTTCCCTCCCCCCATTTGGCTTTCACTCTCCCAGTTAATCAGAAGAGAGTCAAGATTTTCCAAGCAGACTACTCATCTAGCAGCTACTCACTACACCTACAATAAAACCTTTTCAATCATTTAAATGAATCGCAAATACGTCCCTTTCTTATTTTTATTTTAGAAATAATAATCCAACAGTATTCTGTGTATATTTTTATGATAAATTAATCCTATATATTTGAATTATTTCAACTATTTCATAACTTTGCCTTTTTTTATCCCATACTAGGCATATTACTTAATACTTTCCAGGAAATACCTCAAGAATTTATAGAATAATTATGAACATTATTCAACTTGACATCTGTGACATCTTGACATCTCAACTCACTTAAAAGGAAAACAAGAAAAAAAACAAAACTCATTCTAGTTGTATGGCCTGAAGGAAATGACACATCTCAGTTCTCGGGAAAAGCTGATATACAAATAAGGTTGAGTAAATAAGTCTGTACCCAAGTCTGCCCAGCTGCTCCAGTTCAGGCACCGTAGGTCCATGGGTTTCAACTTGAAGGGGTTTATAGTGGTAAAGAACTTCCTCTATCTTGGTAACAGGCTGGAGAGACACAGTCTGACGCTGAAGGAAAAGAAAAAAGAAAAAAAAAACACAAAAGAGACAGATCACTCAACATAGGATGTAATTGTCATTGTCTCTGTGCGGTGCAATGCTGGAAACTTTGGTTATGGCGCAAACGCACAAAAACAGATCGCAATATGGTTAATGTCAATCAAACTGCAGCATTATCACCCACCGGTTCTTGACAGACTGGTTTGGAAATAGAAGTTCTGTCTGACAACATTTTCACTTTCCACCGGCAGTGGTGGTTTGGCCAAGAAACTTAACCAGGACAATGACTGAGCATGTTTTTAGCGGTTAAATAGTTTTGGAAACTGAAGAGGGAAAAATGAATGCGAACATCATTCAGGAGAATTGTGGTCTGCTGAAATGTAATTCCTGATAACAAAGCAAGTGTACTTTGGTTCAAAAATGGCTATTGGCTAGTTCTATAAAACCACCAAAAAGAAATCGGCTGATAATGTATAAATGTAGTGTGGAGGACATGCTTTGTTTGTGGGTTGAGCTTTGATTATTTTAGTTTGCACTGACTTCCTGTGGTTTCACCTAAAACAATGTCCATCAAACTTGCATCTTAAATCTTAAGTTGTTTAATTTAAAAAAAATACATTAAAAAAAAATCCAATCAATAATTACTCAGTGCTGAAATTTGAGTCAGACTACTCTAGTTCCTAATGCTCTTGACCAAGCAGATCGAGTGAGAAATATGAGACTTCTTCGGGATACTGCAGAATTGTTCGATTTGGGGCTCTGCCATCAAAGGGGAATTTCCACACAGCATCCCACTGCTTTTTTTTTTCCAGCATTAAAGTCATGAGACTCATAAGACAAGCTAGAGTCGTGAAACAAGCCTGGAATTAAAAAGATGATGTTTAAACAAACATGAACTATCTTAGAGAGTGGCAAAAGACCTCAGAGACAAAGAGGAGACAAAAAGATAAGAGAGAAAGCCAAGGGGGGAAAAAAAGTAGTGGGGGGAGTATAAACAACAGAACACAGAGGGGAGTCGATGAAAACCAAACTAAACGAGTAACATGTGCCCCGCGGCCTCATACTGCCTGCCTTCACACATGCTTTGGCCTATATGAACGCACACACAGGGAAACGGAGCAACCAAAGCTGAGCTGGAAGTTACAAAAGCAAACGACAAAAGCACGACGACAAATGCAGAGTTTCTTGGTGCCATTTTCCTTTCCGGGTCAGTGTGTGGGACAGTGAAGCTGCTTTCAAATGTGTACTTCTTTCCATTAATCTGACAGCATCTGAACATGTCTGCTTCATGTCTGAATGAAAAACTTATCACGTTCAACACTGCCAAGTCTGAACTGCATGCAGTCGCATTAAGAGACAGGCACGCACAAGATTACGACGTCCAGCTTTGGGGGGGGGGCATTTGAGAATCTGAATACGCTTTTGGAGCTGCAGGAGCCTCAGAGCAAGTTCTACAGAGAAATTTTGAGCAATGGGTCTCTTTTTTTAATTTCACCACCTTCACTTCATCATCTTGGCACACAAACAGGATGTCTACGTGTGCTAAAATTAAAAAGGACAACTCAAGTGTTGACCAATGTGCAGATCCATGAATGCATCTCTACCTACCAGAAAGAAAAGTAGGAGAAATAAGTAATGCATAAGAGCATTAAAGTAAACTTCAGCTTTGATTTCGGATTTTTCTATTTACACCTAACTATGTAGTGTGTGTGTGTGTATGTGTGTATGTGCACATGTGTGTGTGTATGGTTTAAGTTAGACATACCAAAATTTTAGAATTACTCTAATTATTTAAGTAACATTTCACATACTGTCCTACACAATCAGATAGTCTTAAGAGCGGGTCTCCCCACACACGAACGAAACAGCAACATACGAAAATATCTTAGTATATCAGATATCCACATTAAAGTAACGTAAGTGACAGACACAGACGTAATGATGTTTCTTTAACAGATGATGCCAACATGTGACCAATCTTATGTCTGAAAAAAAGTTAGAAATAAATAAAATACATGGAGACAAGAAAAGAAACAAACAAACAACAACAGCCAAAGAAAACTAATGACTAATAATTTTAGAAGTCATCAGTATCCTGTTACTCCAGGACAAAAATATTGGGCCACCTTCATGTTACACTTATAGGAGCTGCTGGGCCATGGAAATCCATGCCATGAAGCTCCCAGTGAACAGTTTTTGTGCTGATATTAATGCCAGAGGAAGTTTGGAGCGCTGCAGTGATGGAGGCAGGAGAGTGTTGGCAACTTTGTATGGTCTTTCATTTCGGTCTACCACTTATAGCTGTGTGGAATATAAAGGAGGAAGAAATTTCACAAACTGACTCGTTTCAATGGCAGCATCCTAGTACAGTACAGCACGTTAATTCAGTGAGCTCTTTGAAATGACCAATTCTTCCACAGGCAGACTGCATGGCTAGGTGCTTGGTTTTATACATGTGGCAGTGGGACTGAAAAAGTGAGAATTTAAGGATTAACAGGTGTGGGCCAAAACTTTTGTCCATGTAGCACTTTTTTTTTTAAATTTATTTACTCACTGTGGCTTGGATAACATGACAATATATACTGGAAAAATAAACGTATCTGTCCTCATAAGTTCTATCACACTGAATTACCCACCATTCATTATCTTCTGATTGTGTCAGGCCAGCATCATTTTACTTTAAAATACCATAACATGACAGATATTTAGTCCATTATGGGCCCTTTCCTTAAAAAAATGCAATACATCTACATTGACTTCCATATGAAGTTTAACAGATGACACAAGATTTTGTCTACATCACCAAATCATATCTCCCAGAATAACTTTCAACTATCTTAACAGAACGAGTCTGAACCTGCTGCATTCAGCTGTGGTTTACACATGCAGGTGGGGGTAGCAGCAGGGATAGTGACAGTGGCATTAACAGCAGAAGAGTGGGTTTTTCCACAGAAGAAGTTATGAAAGCCAAATATCTGCTCAGACCAAAACACTTCCTTATGATGCCACTGTTAGTTAAACAAAGGTACTTTCTCTTCCATCATCAAGAATTTTTTTTTTTTGTGATAATTTTGATCGTAAAAGAGGCTCTTTGACTGTAACGGATGCAAAAAAAAAAAAACTAACAGGAATCTGTGCTTGGCTATAGTGTCAGTCCTGTTTTATGCAAGATAACAAAAAACTTTTTTTGCATTCCTAGTTTGTAAACATTGTTTCTGTTAAAACACTAGCCACACACTTCTCCATGGTTTTCATTCAACCTTTAACCCTGAGGTGCCAGTGCTCCGTTATACCATCCTATCTATTCATCCAACACAGAGCACCTCTACAACAGGCTAATGAAACCCAGACCGATGAATGCAATCCCAGCCACTCTGCCTCTCTTTCGCACTCCTTCAGACTCTTCATCCATCTTCTTTCAAACTTTCAGCACTGTTTAACTCCCCTACTGCGTCAGTCAAAGAGATGCAGTGGGACAAAGGGAGGGTGGGAGGAGAAGCAGGAGACACAGTAGTGGTGTGGTAACGAAAGAGCAGCAAATTGGGAGTTGCAGATGGCTGAAGTGCAGTAAATCAGATTTTTAAGTGACAGACACAACAGACCCAGCCCCCAGTCTGGAGAAATTTCTTTTGCATTCCTCTGCAAGGGCACCTTGAAAACTGGCATAGATACATCAGCGTGCACAAATGCAGCCTTAAAGCATGTACACACAAACACAGGCTTTACACTTCTAATTATATTTACAGAAATGTGTAAAAATTACTTGTAGTACATCTTAACTGGTTTGACAGAAAAAAAAAGTGTATGACTGCTCATAATGTAGAGCTGTAACCTCTGCTTTCCACTGCACTTAATACTGCTGAAGCTTTAATCATTTGCTCATCAAGTCCTATTAAAAACCTGTGCAAATTACTGCATATGAATGTTGTTTTCTAAATCCTTCAGTTAAAGACAGTAACAGAAAGAGGGAGGGAGAAAGGGGAACCCCAGCCAGGCCCAGCAGAGCAGAAATGCTAAGGGACTAAGGGCCATTGAAACAACACCCCTGCAAGAGCCAATACAAACATCTGCTTCTATCATCACGGAGGCCCATCCTCCTACCTATACAACACTGTGTGTGTATTACAAGTTTGTGCATGCAACTGATTTCAAGGCTCTTATAATACCCCTGTGACACTAAAATGAAACTCTGGGGGCCATCAATCTTAATAAAACCGCAGGGGAAGTTGATTTGAGGAAATCACCATCATGCCAATGGGAGTACTCCAACTTACCCTGTATTTGTACTTCTACATTATCTGGTTGTAACAGAACTAATTTTAAGTAAAACTGTCACAGGTGCCAGTCCTTTAACTGATGCAGGTGACAGGTGTGCTTTTATTACCTGGCACTTATTAAAAATTTTTTTTTTTTTTTAAGGGGATACTTTTATTATTCGACTTTACTAGAGTAGCTTTGTATGACAGTTCAAAATAATCCTTACTTAATACTTAGTTACTGGGTCTTTGTTCAAGCCCTCAGTTACAATGCATTCAGCTACTCTCCCTTTAAGCTAACTTTACTCTGACTGGCTGCCCCAGGTGTTCATTTGTTCACAGAATGAGCTGTGTGCAGGGGATGACCATGTTAGGGATAAAAGCTCTTATTGACATCATACAGATCCAAGACTAGGAAAAAAAATGTGTGAGACCAAGCATTTAGAGCAGTCTGAAGCTCGATAAACTAATTTTTGTAACCCTGGCCATGTTTACTATGAGTATCCACCATTGTATAGTATGATATCTTTGATAGAAAATAAGGAGAAGGATAATAGGTCCACTTTAACTCTGCTATCCAGCTCAACAGCTGACAAAGGAAAGCATTAGCACATCTGACAGAGTGACATAGCTGACATTAATGTAACTTTTACAGGACAGGGCTCTCATAAAGGTCACATTACTCTGAAGGTACTAGAATGTGGCATCAAGGGATTGTAATAATTCAACCAAATCTTCACAAAAAAAAAACAAAAAAGAAAAGGAGGCTGGGTCTATGCCATAGTTGGTCCTTTTAAAACAATTTACATGGCCGGCCAGCCAAATTTTAAAGATGTTTTAATGTCATTTTCTTTTATTACCTGACACTAAGCATCAGTGCTAAAGTATGATTATAATATGATTTTAAATGCTTAGTGACATTTCAGAGGAGAGAACTTTGGTCCAACAAGGACTAGGAACAAGATCTTCTACGGCATTAATAATACCAAACTTCAGTCCAAAGCTCGTTGGTCAACAGCTCAAATTGTGGGTCACCAGACATACCCCACACACACACACACACACACACACACACACATATATATATATATATATATATATATATATATATATACACACACAACAATCATCAGCTCCCTCTTTCCCCTGACTTTGCAGCTCAGCAGGACACGTCAAGGTTGCTGAGACTAAACTCTCCATCAGCACCTTCCCACAACATCCACGCACTCATATACAAAACCACATACACTCATGTGGTCCCTGAGGGTTTGGGAAGCCACAGCTCCAGAGCCACCGAGGCACTCTGCACTAATGCAAAATGTAATAATGAGAACAATGGAAAGGGGGAACACTGGTCAGTTTTGCATAGGGAATAAAAATAAGAAGCCCAGTTAGGGGCCAGGCTAGTGCCACACCAACTCCAGACCTCACTTCCACCTTCTGCTCTGGCGCTGCCAGTGCTTCTGTATGGATAAAGAGCTTTGGGCTGCCCGGTGGCCCACTAAGCAGCAAGTAGCAAGTGTAAAAACTGCTTCCCACACAGTGCCTCCCCTTGCCTTACAAGTTTAAATATAACTCCCTGACCAATGGCAGCTGCCCCAGCGCAAAGCCCCTAAAGCTGACAACTTCTTTTTCCGCTGGGCTGGGCTGAACCAGCTTGCCCAAGGGTTGCTGAGGCCAACCTAAACAAGGCCAAGCTGGGGACAGGGGCAGAAGTGTGAATACCCACATGTGCTGGTGCCAATCAGACACCCCCACCCGCCCGCAACCTGCATGCAAACAGTCCAATATAAAGGAAAATGCCAATGGACAGTTTGTGCATTCTCCCACATTAAACATGCTAACTTTGGTTTGTGAATGCTTCAACTTAAATAATCTCAGTATTTAAAAATAAATAAATAAATAATTTACCTGCATCTGTAACTATTTTTCTTAAGTGTGTGAACATAGGATGTAAAGATAATGCTGAAGAAGAGTGAATGGGGGTTGCAGTAAGTATATAGTGACAAACTCGCAGGCAAAACAGGTTGGGCCAGTCTGCCAGAGCAAAGTAAAGCAGTGCCTGCACAGCGCTAAAAAGTACGTCTACAGCGCAGAGGTCACCGTAAAGGACAACTTAACCAAGTAAAACAGGCCTGAGCAAACAAGCTCTCAGCATGTCTCTGTGTGTGTGTGTGTGTGTGTACTTGTGTTTTCTGTGGTATTCAAATTCCACTGCCTAAGAGCAGAATGGACTAAATCCAGAGAGGACCCGGGGTTATTTCAGCCAACTACACGTCAATGTTTAGGTATAAACTTTCCACCCACATTTGGCTGATTGTGTGTGTGAGTTCCACTTCTGTTTATGTGTGCGTTTGCCTCCTGCTTTCATTAGGTGCCCATGCCGGCCTCATCAGGTATGTCAGCTGCTCTCCTGCCTGTGAGGAGAGGATTGGGCCCCAGCAGTGCAGGAACCTGGGACCTTTCATTTAAGATGGCGCTGAAAGGTGCCCCAAGGTGGAAAGATTCCCAATCGGTCAGCTGCTTTTAGGAATGGACACTGTAGCAGCTAGAAAAAAAAAACCTAACTACACACACAAACACACATACATACATACACACACACACACATTGTCCAGAAAATATAAAAATTTACTGGTACAAATAAAGTAAGCATGCTGAGCACAATAAAAAACAAACTGCATGTTATTTGTATGCTAATTAATCTATGATTTTGTCAGAGCAGGTGCCAAGCATGGTGACTCTTGTCATTATGCTTGGCACTGAAGCTCTTCTTATGTGTCAGACTACAACAAGCAACCTGTTTAAACAGTGTATAGTCCCCCCCGCCCACACAAAGTGTCTCTTTTGATATCAGCGGACATCTATTTTAAAAAGACACTTTATTCTTCAAAGGATGTTTACTCAGGCTGGCTAAGGAGGGGGTGTATTTATATGTGTGTGCACCCACACACGAGTATGTGTGTCTCATGCTTCAATAGAGTCCCTACAAAGTAAAGGATTAGTGAGTGATTTCAGACCATTCCTCAGACAAGACCAGACTCATCCCACTTCAAATCACACCTGGAATAAGACTACTTTCTCTGAGGATTGGTGAACTTCCTCAAGGATCCCCTCAACAGCAATGTTAACACATAACCCGAAACATCAGGGCCAAGGTTGGAGTCCCCTTCACCAACTCCATGGAAATCACTGGCAAAGAACAGAGCCAGCATGGCTGAGATGTCCCCCTGCGTGTTTCCAGTAGACAACATATCACAACTAGATGCAATATTAGATCACCCTTTAAATAAAGTCTGCAACGACTAGGAAGCTGAGGAATAACTGGCATCCCCAATTTCCAGCCCAAAGACAGGCAGATATGTCATTCCTCTGGTGACGGCTCACTTTGGCCCGGGATGAAACAGCTGGCTGAAATACTGTTAAGGTGGCAGTAGTGGGAGGGGGTGTGGGTACAGAGATCCAGGGGCGCCACACATTTGTGCTTCTGTGACTGGTGAACATCACATTGCCAAAAACATCCAAATAAAAGAAAGAAGAAAAAAAAACAAGGAGTAAAAAAATGTGCTCCAAGTCCATTCATCACTGTCACAATCAAACTGTTCCTTATTTGTCAGTGTATTTCACAAGACATAATAAGACTTGTACTAACAAAAACTTCACTGACTGATATTTCTAAAAAGCTTGGGAAAACTGTGCGTATGTTTTCCAGGGTTAAAGCAGATTCCTTTAAAGTGCTTTAAAAAAAATTCTTTTCATGATAGAAAACAGGGTCCCATGAAACTGAAGCCACTTGTACTTGATAATTACAAAAATGACTAATGATTATAACAGTAAATGATATCACAATTACTAAAGAGATTGGCACATATTAGTTTTGCTTCAAAGCAATATTATACAAATGTGGCCCAGCTTTAAAAACTGTGTTTTTACATTTGTCTCTCCTAATTTCTGCTGAAGAAAAACTGAAACCCTGCTTGGAGCAAGGGACCACAACCTAGCAGATAAATGAATTCCAGCAATCTCCAGGAATCTGCCGCTCTGTGCTGAAACCCCACCAAGTCAAACAGAAGTCATTCTTATGGACTCTGAGGTGAAGGGAAATCCAAACCCACACGTTCCCCTGACTCAAGTCTCAAGTCCAACAGCAGATGCATGGTGAGAGCTCTGCTCCACCATCAAGAGTGTAGGGATGGGAAGATGAAGAGAAATGGGGAGAAAGAAGCAAGGAAAAACATGCACAGACAAAGCCAAGGGCAACATAATCATGCAGTTTCTCTCTCCATCAGCAACTTTTAACTTCACACTGTATATTAAGGAGGTGAAAGCAAGAGTACTGAATTCTCCATTTAGCTCAGTTCAATATTTTTGAGTGCTGCTTTATGAGGTAGTCCTCTCTTTAAAAATAGAGAGTTTGGTTATACCCAAGTATGTCAAAACCTTGCTCCAGCTTGAGCTGAGGTGAGTACTAAGCAGATATCTCTCCCACGCACCACTGAACTGTGGGAAGACAACCATACCTCATGAGGGTTGCTGTGAAAGGGGTGGGGATGATGACACAGCCTATCTCATCACAATAAAATGAAAATAAACGACTGAAAACCCGAGCTACAGCCAAATGGAAGTTCTCTCCAGACATGGTGAGCACAAAGCTGCAAGCTCAGAGCGCCCTGAGCCCACATGCTCTCTCTGTGGGATCTACTACCCGCCCAGAGGAATGTGATGACATGAATGAAGGGGTGAGGGCCTATTCCCACCCCGAAGAAGCACCGGACATGGAGGAACATCAACCTTTTGAAAGTGTGGACTTGTATGACCACCCTATTGTCAACAAGCAATCTGTGTAATGTTATAACTGATACTAAACTAACAATCACACTATGACCTCAACAGTTCCGATTCACCTCAGCACCCCTGGACAGAAGTATGTCATTATGTGTATTAATTGCCTCTTAAAACCTGATTGATGCTCATGTTACTCTCATTGCTTTGTTGAGTGTGTGCAGAACTTTGTAATGCAAGCAATACGTGGTGATGGTTATGTTATGTACTATTTACTGGTTCAGTTAGTATTGCTACATTCTCGGAGGTGCTGCCGATTGATTCACAGCTGATTTCCTGGCTGTTGTTGAATCATAAGCCAACTCTAATCACCTAAAACCGTTTCTAACAGTGTGTGTTGTAAATAACAGCATTGTTGCCTGAGCTGCATTTTAAACTGTTTGATTCTGATCTTCTCTCTCACGTTGATCTGGTGTGGTTTCTATACTTACTGGTTTTGGGGGATTTTTAACCAGTTCCTTGCGGGAGCAGTCTGGCACAAAATGACACCGTATGAGCTCGAGATACAGATTTCCAGTGCTTTAAAAAATACTGTATTTTCTATTCAACGCCAAACTCCAAAAACACTTCATGTAATCAGGCACATTTTAGGCGCGTTTGTAGGGACTGAGTTGATTCTTAATTTGATTGATTTCGTACGCAAATTAATTAATTAGACTCTGTCACTGCAGCTTTCTGTTGCAAACTGAATTCTAAGGAAAAACTTAGTGGAGTTAGGGTAACGCATAGCTAAACTAGGCAGCTTTATTTCTTGCTTGTAACACCTGTTTCTTCCGCCGCATGCGGCAAGAAATTGACCAGTGACCCCAGCCCGTTTGTCCAGTTCAGAGTGGGACACAAGTCCTTCGAGAGCAAGGTGAGAGCAAAGCAAAATGTGGGCTCACTGTGGTGATGCCAGTTATTGAAATGAAAGCAAACTTTTGTGCATAAAACACCGAATAACTAGCAATTGGAAGTGTTATGTAACTTACTGGTTCAGGTACGTATTGCTAAGAAGCCAAGAAGTCAGTTAACCATGAATGGACTGGGGACTTTCAACTTTGCCAGCCAACTCTGTGGGAAGAGAATCCTTCATCCTTTGGTGCTTTAACAGCTAAATACCCTCAATATTCTGTCTAATAAAACCCAACATTGTGTTCCACCCAAAACCGTGGAGCCAGGACATAATGTGCCACCAGAGTCACTGCATTCTGCAGTGAAACCAAAACCCAGCATGTAGTCTGAGTAAACGTAGTCTAGTAGTCATTACAAGTGGCTCCTCTCAGTGCAGTTAGGAAAATGTAATGTTATTGTTGTTGTAGCTTTTTCTGACAGTCAGCATACTTTGAAACTAATGTACTGTAAATTGTAAGAATAATGCCTACATTATTTTTGAGGTAGCAATACATGGTTATGTTATGTGGCTGCCTTGGTTCATTTATGCTTAATAGAAATATTGGAGAAATTTTAACTCACACTAAAAACATAGAACAGCCAGACAGCACAGATCAGATATGACATTGATTAAGTCAGGAACAGCCTATAAAAGAAGGGCTAAGGGCGATGTGGGTTGCAAAGCAGGGCTTGCAGAAGCAACAGTAGGCTGCAGCAGCTTAAAAAGGAGATTTGCAATGAAAGTTTGGCACTGAGCTTGAGTTTGCTATCATAAACTAATGCTGATTGTATACTATAAGGTTTTCTTTTTCTCATCTATTTAACATTTTCAGATGAATTCCTCTCATATTGTTATTATGGGAAACAATTATTTGCAGTTATTTATGACAGCATATTAGGGCCACTGAAGATGAATAAAAAAAAAATACATAAATCATAGACCAGGGCTGGGGGCTCAGAGGTGAAATCAAATACTTTTAGATTTAGATTTTTTTTTTTTTAAGTTTTAAATATAAGAAACAGTGTCAAGTTTATGGGAAGAAATCTAAAAGATTTCCCACGTTATCATAATTTATGTATTTATCTCTTAAATGTGGTAGACTTTTTCTCATAAATTGGCCACATTTTCTATTTTAAATTTGCTGCTTTGTTTGATAAATTTTTCAAGTAAATTACTTTTTTCTTGCAAATTTCCAACATTTAGCTCTTACATGTACCACTTTCTCATATATTGGTCGTTATTTTCTTGTAAATTTGCTCTTTTTTTTAGGTAAATTTCAAGGTTTTTTTATTTCACATTGCCACATTTATCACCTCAGAATTTGCCACTTTTTTCTGCTTAAATTTAATTCCTATGATGAATTTATATCCTATCATGCAAATTTGATTCTTTTTTTTTGAGTTTTTTTTTCTCCTCAGAATTCTAACCCTTCTCATATACCATATATATGTATTTCTTTCAAATCTTAAGTGGCCCTGCACACCATTGTAGTTAATGGAAGAACAAAAACAACGAGATAAACATCAAAAAGGACGGTAGTGAGGGGATGCTGGAAATTATATGCCATGTTATGCCTGTTATATGTGATTTTTTGCTTGGAAAGCAGTAGCAACGTTTATCTTAAAAAGCCTCTGTGTGACCAGTCTTTGTAACTTTATATGTCGACAACGGTTGTGTGACTTGATGTTGTGAATATTTGTTGTTGAAACGATAACCATGCCTGTATTTCAGTGGATCACAAATTCTAGTGATACGATGTCTCTTCACCTTTTTTCCTCTCCTCTTTTCCTCTCCTCTTCCCTCACCAGCCGACGTGCATGAAATTTGATCATTTTGAGGCTTGCTTTATTATCCGTTTGAAGCATGCTAAGCAATCTGGTAATGGTTGTGTTATGTAGTTACTTCGTTCAGTTACGTATTGCTGTTCATTGCTTTGGATGCCTGACCCCAGGTATTTAAACTCATCCACCTTCACTATCTCCACCTCCTCTTCTCTCCAGAGAATACCTCATATACTACGAACTCCCACCACAGATCAGTGTCTGCAAACATTGTAGTCCACAGAGACTCCTGCTGACCTCATCTGTCAGCCAGCAATACGTAGGGGATGGTTATGTTTATGTCCTGCTGCCTTTCGTTCAGTTACGTATTGCTCACACACACACACAGTGATGCATGGTGACAAGAATCATTAGTCATTACTATTGATCACAGCTGGCAGAGGTGCAGTCTGACTGGTGCGGTGAGCTTGCCACACACACACCCACACACAGAGTTGTGTATTTAGCAATACACAGGGGCTTTTTATGTATAGCCCTGTTTTTGAACTTAGGTACGTATTGCTAATCTACAACAGAATAAAAGGAAAAGAAAGAAAAGAGAAGTGTTGCAATGTCTAGTCAAAGTCCAGACCTCAACTTGATTGAAATGCTGTAGCTCAGGATTGAGACCTGCGTATAAATGAATACCCATAAATCTTCATGAACTGAAGCAACATTGTAAAGAAGTGGGTGAAGGTATTCCTGCTAAAGGTTGTTTTACAAGTTGTTAAATCATGGGGTGTACTGTCTTTTTTCACAGGACACAACACACACACACACACACACACACACACACACACACACACATATATATATATATATATATATATATATATATATATATATATATATATATATATATATATATATATATATATATATATATATATATACAGTGCCTTGTGAAAGTATGCAGCCCCCTGAACTTTTCAACCTTTTGCCACATTTCAGGCTTCAA
>JAMQGT020014667.1:0-42892 GCA_024447675.2 Pterophyllum scalare | reverse complement strand
AGCTTTCTGTGGGTGAACCTCTGAGTCGACAGCTACAGTAACTCCTACAAATGCCACTTTGGTCTGACACGAGTTCCTCTGGGTTTGATCTGAGTGTTTGATGAACCTGCTTTTTGTTTACAGGTCATGGGAAACAAGAACCAGCCCTTCCTGCCTCAGAACCCAGCACCTTTGCCACAGCAGAGTGAGTTTTTCTTCAGAGTCTTATATTAAAGAGAACTTTCACAGTTCAGTGTTGGATGTGCTCTTCCTCTCAGATATGGAGCATTTATGCCCGTCAGGTTTAACTTGGTGCTAACGATTCAAATTCAGTGCTTCTCAGTTTGATCACCTGCAGAAAGCCTGACTCGTGCGTGTCCCTTCAGATCCGCAGGTCGGCCCTCCAGAGAACCTCTTGAGTCAGATTTCCATGGACAAGCTCATGCCCGTACTCATTTCCATGGGCATCATCAAACCCTCGCAGCCTGAAGCCGCACCCACCTCCAGCAGCAGTCAGTGAAACCTCCAATCTTAACTTTAATCGTCCAGCTGCTTCATCTCCTGCTTCATTTGGGGTTTAATGTGTTTTCCTTCCAGAATCTTCTTCTGCGCCTCCTGCAGCACCACTGGTGAAGAAGAAGAGAGAAGGAGCGTAAGGCGGATGAGGAAGACATCCCAGACCTTACCAGCTTCAGCATAGACAAACTGCAAAAGTGAGTGTGTTGTGTTCACCTGTCGTCACATAGACAAGCGAGTCGTTGTGGTCGTGAGTCACTGTGTGGTTAAACTCTGCTGTTGTCTCATTTTGCTCCGCCCCTCCATCAGGCGCTACGAGAGCGTGGTGACCGAGCTGTACTCAGGGAAGCAGTGCAGCCAGTGCAGCCTCCGCTTCAAAGACTCTCAGACCGACAAGTATAAAGAGCACCTGGACTGGCACTTCAGGGAGAACCGCACCAAGAAGGTGGCGGGGAAGGAGGGCTTGCACCGCGGCTGGTACTGCAGCGCCGAGGTGAGAACATACACGCCTCACAGCAGGTCTGACTGCAAAACTCCCCGCGGGGCGCTCTAATCTAACCTCACCTGCATTTGTCATTCAGGAGTGGATCTATTCAGGGGGAATCGATCTGGAGGACCACAGCAAGAGTCAGTTCTTCAAAAAGGAGAACGAGGAGAGAGAGGTGGTCGCCAAGGAGAAGGAGTTCCAGATCACGAGAGCCACCAAGGACCAGGTGGAAGAGGTGGGTATTGAAGACTGCCATCCATCACCTGATCAGTGACATCACAGGCTCAGCCAATAAAAATGCTTTGTTCCTCTGCAGTGCTGTGAAATCTGTCACGAGTCCTTTGACACATACTGGGTGGAGAAGGAGGAAGACTGGTTCCTGAAGAATGCCATCAAGGTTGATGGCAAGGTACGCTGATGCTCCACCCACCAGCTTCTTCATTCAGTAAGATAACCAATAAGAACACAGCGTGTGAACAGGCGTTTGTTTTGTCTCCACAGAACTTCCATCCCTTGTGCTTCTGTGGCGGGGTGGCAGCAAGTGCAATGAATGATATAATGGTTAAGATGTGAAGGTAAGTAAATAAGAAAACCAGAATTTGAATAATGATTGCCTGACAACGCCACCCTGGGAATTTCACCCAGGGAATTTCACCAGTTAACTAAGGCACACAAGTTCGCCCACTAAGAAGGCGAGAGACGAGGTTCAATATTAAAAACACCACAATCTTTATTTTAAGAGAAATTATTAAAATACAAAAAATTCATGAAACAAAAAAAAACAACAAAATTATTGCCAATAGCTGGGGCCCTATGGGGACAGAGACCAGTGCAAGGGGGGATGGAATCCCAAAACAATAAAACAAACTAAATCACCCAGACACGTGCGGACCACACCGGTGAATGAAGACTCCAATCCCAAAACATCACAGCAAACACGAGACAAAGGATAAGGGGAACCTCCACCCAAGCCACCAGTACTGCCACCACCACGGCCTCCAGCAACTGAAACAAAATCAAAACATAATCAATTAAAGAAAACAACTTCACAGGGACTAGGGGCAGTAAATGACCTCACACACACACTTATTAAAACACTAGGTGTGAACCCACATTAAAACTAGGCCACAGAAAGATGGCGTATGATGCGGGCCTAAAGCCGAGCTCTGCAGCTGATACCGCTGCCATCTGTCAGCGAACGAGCTACGGCCACAGACCAACGGCAGCGGGACCCCGAACCAGAGTGCGGCGAGGATGAGATGCAGCAGCACAAAGCCAAAGTCTCGCTGATGGAACAACAGCGAAAGCAGGATAACACTGGGCCGTACAGGACGAGGCCGAACACGGACAGGGCCGGGTCCAAAACAGACAGAACAACACCGGGCCGGCCACGACAAGGCCCGGACAGGACCAAACAGGACAGGACCGAACAGGACAGCAGCGGCTCCGGTCAGCTGGGAGCTAACAACGTTGTCGCCAGAGGTAAGGCAGCTGGAGAACGCTGCAGTCAATAAACATTAAATTACATGGCAGCCAATGGTGATACGCTTAGGATGACTAGTTGAAAACTCACCTAATTCCAACCAGGCTCATGCATCCGCCGAAAGGAATGCGATGCCAACAGCTAGCTGACGTTTACCTGTGACCATACTAGCGTTAGCCTCAGAAACACATTCATTAGGCAAAAAGAGAGGAAACACTCACCGCAGCAGGACATCTGCTTAACGCAGCCTATACGGGTGCCAAGAGCAAACAGCTCTGCTACACTGCTGAGACTGAGACCGGAAGCGACAATCAGCTGAGCATGAAGGGGAGACAGGTAGAGGTGCCGTTTATATACCGTCACTCCCACCACTGAGTGGCCGGCTCTTTAAGCGACATCGGTCTCGCCACATTCAGACATCAGTCTTGCCACACTTCCAAGATTATGAAAACAATGTGAGTAACCAGAAGCTCTCCTCACCCCTCTGCTCTCCCTCCTCATCTTCTTCTCTAACCGAAATGGGTTTTGTCACGCTGCTCTCGTTTGTCTCCTCAGATGTAGCTTGATGTCACGCCATCTCCCAGCAATGTGTAGATCCTCTTCCTTTGCATCTCTACTTGTATATATTTTTGTATTTGGACTCGTGCAGCAGTCTGAACGTGTACATAATTTATATATTAAAGTGTTTTTTGTAACTCTGGTGTTACAATGATTGAATCAGGTGCTACTGTTACCCTCTGTACATAGTTTATGTGTGTGTGTGTGGGGGGGGGGTCTTCTTTTGTTTTTAATTTCTCCTTGTGTGGATACTGATTGATCTCATTGATCACGGATCATCTCAGTTTTCCAGGGCTCGTAACAGTAAAATAAAAGTTCAGCTCGGTTTCAAACCTACTTCTGGGTTTTTCTTCTAGCTCTCTGTGTGTGGAGGGGGGTGGGGGTTGGGTGTTTAAAATAAGGAAGAAATATAAAAAATGAATAAAAAACATAGGATCAGCCTGCTCAGACTTCATGAGGTCTACAACTGACAAATACACTCTCACCTGCCACTTTATTAGGTATAGCTGTTCAACTGCTTGCCAGTAATAATATCAGCCAATCACACACAATTCAGTTTTATTTATATAGCACCAAATCACAGCAGTGTCCTAAAGGCACTTGGCTATTGTGGTAAAGACCCTACTTAATTACACAGAAAACCCAACAGCTCAAAACGACCCCAATAAGCAAGCACAACAGTGGGACGGAAAAAATCCCTTTCAACAGGAAGCAACCTCCAGCAGAACCAGGCTCAGGGAGGGGCAGCCATCTGCTGTGACCAGGGGTGAAAGTAGTTTTAAATTCTTGCTGGTACTATGACAAAAAAAATCATATTTCAAAATCAATATTTTACTTTACTGTTGCCTACCTGTATAAGGCATAAGTATTAAAGATAATTTTTTGGCAAAAAAATACAAAAATAAATACATAACAACTGAAATGAAACACATGAAGTAAAAAAAAAAAAAAGGTTTTTGATAATGGAAAAGAAGAACGCTAAAAAGAAATCTGTTAACACTATCTTTATGTTTGGCGTTACCACTGCTTTTTCATGGTTTTTTTGTTTTTTTTTGCAATGGCTGCCACAAGTTCAGGTTTATTAAACCGCACATAAGTCTCTTCCACTGGCACTTTGATTATATGCAAAACTCGACTGGGTTTAACAAGTTTATTAGCTGCATCCCCATGACTGTAATTTGCGGGGGGAGGGGGGACATGTTCCCCCAATAATCTGATCCAATCACAATAAAGTCATGTTATTTCGATTTACAAATAAATCTTTAATGAATAACATGTTAATTTTCTTTATTCATTATCAATATTGGGTAAAATACTAGCATGTTTAATCATTTGGTAATGTAACCCCCCTCTGCCCACAAAAACTTGATATCACCCAACCCGCTTTCTCTATGGCGGCGTTCACCGTTTGCTGCACAGCTTCAGCTCTCTTGTTGTCTTTAGGTAATTTTGACCTGATTTCAAAATTTACAAGCTCATATAAGTTCATTTAAGCATAATTGCTGAAAATGACATGAAGAGTTTTATTCTGCTCTTGTTTAATTACTAATGGCTATATTTGTGGAATTGTGTCATAATTTCTCCTAGATAAATTGTAGTTCACCAGGTAAATACATACACTTGGAAAATTGAGAAATTTAGGTGTGTCATAATATGTCAATTTCAACAACACAACACAGTTCAAAAACACTGCTTATGACCGGAGATTTAATTTACACTACGCGAGAGCACATTCACCTCCCAAACACAGTGGTTGCCTGGTGGATTGAGGTTTGAGAAAGTCTGGTGGTTATTTCTTTGCAGAAGTTTCGTATTGGTGGACAGGAGCAGAATACATGGAGGTGGTCATCAGTTGTGTTAGTGTGCATTGTGTGCAAACATTTCAGTTCCTTAACAACAAAAATATATTCCACATTGCCAAGTGTCTCTAATTTCTGCTTTATTCAGGCAGGCAATACTTATATATATATATATATATATATATATATATATATATATTTGTATATGTGTGTGTATAAAGTATTTCTGTGTGTGTGTGTGTGTGTGTGTGTGTATATTTATAAAGTTTTTGTCATAATACCGGCAAGAATTTAAAACTACTTATAATATATATAATATATAATAGATTGTAAAAGTGTAAAATATTTGTTAGTGCTGGAAAAAATGTGAAAAATGTAAGCCCTTTCTTAATTGTTGAAGGTGCAGAGTAAATACAAAGAACGTAAAATGAATACATATTAAAAGCATTACAGTGTATTTCTTATATGGTTAACCCAAAATCTCCTGAATCCTTTTAGAAAAGTAAATGATTTAATAAATAAATAAACAGGCAGAGAGCTTACCCCCCCCCAATGTTGGACCCAAAGTTACGCCCTTGTGCATCCCAGTTTTACAGAGGTCTGTAAGAGCCGGTGTGCTAATTTGTGTGAGCTGGCTAATACTCCTGTGATGGGTACTTCATGAAGTCTTGGTAATCGGCCTCACGGGGGTCCAGATTTCCAGTTTAGCCGTGATATTCTCTTTCGGGTCAGCTGCTCTGGCATTTCACGTACCAGCTGCTCTGGGGGCTTGGTACCCAATCTCAGAGTGTGGGGATGGTGATATCTTCCCCCTGACCTGACGTCCTGCCTCCCAGAATTTGTGTTGTACCTCATCAGTCTCTAGTTACAAGAGCAGTTGTTCTTACAGATGTTGGAACAATGAGCTAGTAGTTGTTGGGTGTCAAAGAGCCCACATCCTCTTCATGGAAACCCTTTCACTGGGGTTACATGTGTAGCAGCATTCCAACCATTCCCGATCCTCATCTCTTCTCCACTTGTGTTTTAATAATAATTATCAACATTGACTTTTGACATTTTATAGCATCAAATCACATTTATTATTGTTATTTGTGCTACACAGGGTTAAACTAAAGTTTGATCATATATCAAATAATATATTCTGATTCTTTATGACATCATCTTACCGCCCTCCCTCTTTCTCTCTCATGAACATACAAACACGTGTGGCCTTACACAGAGCCTTAGACCAGACATCCAGGCTTTCTGGATGACCGCATATGCAGAGAAGAACTAATAATACCACGCTTTGGTATGAAAAATCACCACAGCTGGGTTCTCCCTGCCAGCATGTGGTGGCTAAAATATCTTTCATCAGCAGTGATCTGTGTTTGAACAAATTAGCAGCAGGAGAATCACAGCCGGTTAGAACAGCAGGTTAAAGTGGGCCAAAGGTCTCACTGGGTGTAAACACACACATCTAAAACATTATCGAGATCACTTACAGACCACTATGTCTCCATTGTATCTATTTTAGCTTCAGCTACTCAGCAGACTCAATCCTACACGATGATCCCTCAGCAAAGCCTGTGACAGCGATTCTGGCTGTTTCCAGATCACACTGCTTACAAATTAGTCCCTTTGGGTGCATCGCTGGCTCGGTGTTCTCGGTGGCCCTTGGCTAACTCCTGACCAAACATCTGAGGACTTAGCAGGTCTGTCAGTGTCATGAAAGCTGCACTAGCCTGTCTGTCAGTACCTCAGTGATGGCCTTACTCATGTTAACATTTGTAGCAAGTAACTGCTCTAATTTTGACCACTGGAGGAAATGTTTAAGTAATGATAGAGAATGTTAAAGTACATGATGATGACGTTTTGAACCCAAACCCTGGTGAAAAAAAAATAAAAATCAACAAAGTGAAAGAATGTAAGATGACATTTTCAGTTTCACAACTTCAGTGACTTTAAAAACGACGTCTCATTGATCAAACGGCTTATTGTGCTGTGTATCAAACTATATATAGCATACATAACATACAGTTTGATACTCAACATCTAAGCCGTTTCCCAAGTCCCTGAGTGTCAGAGGCATCACTAGATATACTTAGAGGATAAAAATGTCATTCATTTTAAATGAAGCGGTGTTATTCATCACTCCGGTCCACATGGTCTGAGCAGAATGTGATCTCAGCTGGGAGTAGGGTAGAGCTTAGGAGCTAACGGTAGTCCTGGCTGGTCAGTTTTATTAGCAGTGCACAGCCATAATCCACCGTGATTTCAAATCAAGTCCTGAACCCGACGAAAGATCACCCTCCTGTCACTCAAAACAGTCACAGCCTCAGTGAAGCATTACTTTAAGTCTTAATACAAATGGGGCGAGTTATATAAAAATTCTGACTGTGAACAGTTGTCATGAATGTGAAAATTAGCCATAAATTAGCAATGGAGAAAAAAAGCTGTAGCCGCACAGGGACCCAAAAGAAAACAAATCATAATAATAGAATAAAATACAGAATTAATTTCTCCCAGGTTGCAAGTTTTTTTCTCTGTGAAGATGAGCATCTTTAACAATATCACTCAGAAAGACAAAAGACGACAAACACAACTTATTGAGTTCTTTATATTTGTGTTTGAAAGAATATACTATATTTAAAACAGTAGTTTCAGTTCATATTTACACTTATTTTTTCCAGCCCAGGTTGATGAGAATATCCACATTACACAAATTTCAATGCTCAATATGAAGCAGTTAGCTCAGCTAAGCCTAAAAACTAGTAGCAGAGAGTCTCTAAGTATCTATTAGCTCATGCTGCTGTGTGCACACGACACATTTAAACAAAGGCAGCCGGATGAAAAATATCATATATGAAAAACAATATAAGCCTGTTTGATAAAAGAGACACAATCGTGAAGTGGAATGAAATTTATTGGATGTGTCAACCTTTTTTAACAAATAAAAAACTGAAAAGTGGGGCGTGCAATATTATTGGGCCCCTTTACTTTCAGTGCAGCAAACTGACTCCAGAAGTTCAGTGAGGATCTCTGAATGATCCAATGTTGTCCCAAATGACTGATGATGATAAATAGAATCCACCTGTGTGTAATCAAGTCTCCGTATAAATGCACCTGCTCTGTGATAGTCTCAGGGTTCTGTTCCAAGTGCAGAGAGCATCATGAAGACCAAGGAACACACCAGGCAGGTCCGAGATACTGTTGTGGAGAAGTTTAAAGCTGGATTTGGATACAAAAAGATTTCCCAAGCTTTAAACATCTCAAGGAGCACTGTGCAAGCAATCATATTGAAATGGAAGGAGTATCAGACCACTGCAAATCTACCAAGACCCGGCCGTCCCTCTAAACTTTCATCTCAAACAAGGAGAAGACTGATCAGAGATGCAGCCAAGAGGCCCATGATCACTCTGGATCAACTGCAGAGATCTACAGCTGAGGTGGGAGAGTCTGTCCATAGGACAACAATCAGTCGTACACTGCCCAAATCTGGCCTTCATGGAAGAGTGGCAAGAAGAAAGCCATTTCTCAAAGATATCCATAAAAAGTCTCGTTTAAAGTTTGCCACAAGCCACCTGGGAGACACACCAAACATGTGGAAGAAGGTGCTCTGGTCAGATGAAACCAAAATCGAACTGTTTGGCCACAATGCAAAATGATATGTTTGGTGTAAAAGCAACACAGCTCATCACCCTGAACACACCATCCCCACTGTCAAACATGGTGGTGGCAGCATCATGGTTTGGGCCTGCTTTTCATCAGCAGGGACAGGGAAGATGGTCAAAATTGATGGGAAGATGGATGGGGCCAAATACAGGAGCATTCTGGAAGAAAACCTGTTGGAGTCTGCAAGAGACCTGAGACTGGGACGGAGATTTATCTTCCAACTAGACAATGATCCAAAACATAAAGCCAACTCTACAATGGAATGGTTCACAAATAAACGTATCCAGGTGTTGGAATGGCCAAGTCAAAGTCCAGAATTGAATTTAGATTGGAATCACTTTTGTATTCTCATGTGTTATATTATTACAATAATATACAATGAGGTTCAGTTAGCTTACAGAAAAGTAGAAACATCCTCCAAAGAGCTGCTTTTACTTTCTTACTTTGAGTACATTTCAGAGCCTGGACTTTTTAAAAACTTTTACTTGAGTAAAGAAGTTGAACACTGATCATCTTAAATGCTTTCTTTCCGCTTTCTGAAGCCTAACAAAGTCCGGACAAATGTTTAGACAGCTTCTCCTGAACCAAAGGAACGTATGGTTAGTTTGCCCGTTCCCTTAATCAGGATGTGTATTCATGAAGTTGACAGAAATAACTAAAACAGAGCTTCTTGATGAGTAAAGCAGCAGATAACCGAAAAGAAAAATGAATCTGAGTGATACATGTGCCCAGTATCGGCTCTGTAAACAGCCATTATTCGTTTAAAGACTGTAGAACAGGCCAGGCATTTAAAGGCCCGAAATACCAAGGTTATTCCCCTCTTCAGTCAAGTCACTCAGATTTCCTTTCTCAGCTACATGTGGAAGATATGTTATGCTGGTAGTTACCGTCAGAAGTTCGATGTAGAGGCAGGAAAAAGCAGTTTGGCGAAAGGTTGAACACCGGTCTGATATGGAGCTTTCAACCAATGGGCTGCTTCTGTGATGTTTGTTTTTGTTTTTGTATTCATACAAATGTTAGGTATATTAACATGTTTTCTGTATTTTATCATATCTTTTGTATATGTTTCATCTTGTTTAATATACTGTTGTTTCTCCTTATTCAAATAAGGAGATTTAGTGTCCCTTCTGAAAGAAGGACACTGAAGATGTTGTTTCATTGTTTGAGTTCTCACAGGAGCACACATGAAAACCTCGTTCACATTCCTGAGTTTCTTTATCAACCAGATCACCAGCGTGGGAAAGAGCCAGGAAGGAACTGGTTGTAAAAGTGATATCTTTGTGTGAAGCCATGCGAACGCATTTTAAATGTTTATTACCTGCTTTGAACTGCATTTAGTGTGGAGTCATTGATGATACATCACATGACCCTTACTTTGAAAGTTCTGAATAAAAACCGTGCGTGGAGGAAACATCCTCCGAGAGAGACCACTTCTTGTTTGAGTAAAGAGCGGAGAATTTACTTTTCTGGCTCGGTACTTAAAGAGGCACGGTTTCCTCCCCGCTAGGGGTGAAAACCTGAAAGCTGTGTATGTGCATTTGTTCTCCATTATTTAATTCTGAATAATTCTCAACCTATCACAAAACATCAAATCAAAACATTGAAACTAAACATCGAACGCGGATCTAAATTGTGAATGGAGAGAATGCATTTTGTTTTCAAACGTATACAGTGGCCCTCACCCTGAACTTTTTAATCCATTTTGTGCCTTCCTGTTTAAACTGCACCAGGGTTATTATAGTTAACGAAATGTATAATAACGAAAACTGAAATTGAAAAAACATTGTCGTTATCGGAAATATGTAAAAACTAGAATTAAAAGGAAAAAATGATAACTAACTAAAACTGAATTGTGAGTTTACAAAACTAACTAAAACTAACTGAAATTATGGATAAACTTTCATTTTCTTTTTTGTCATTTTTAAAGCCTAGTGGATTGATATGAAATCATTTTTCCTCTCTCTGAGTTTTAAAAAAGTCCCAGCCGGCACCACATATAAAACACCAGCACATGACCACAAGGTAATTAACACACATAATTCGGCTACACAAGCATAAATGCGGACATGAGGTCGGCCACTTCCGTAGATTGTGTACAGAGGCCCCAAAGACCCTGCAAGTCTAATTAGGGTTAGGGTCTAACCAAGCTAGCTCCAGAACAGATGCAGCTTCAGGTGGTGGAGAACATCAGGAAGCAGACTTGACTCCCTCAAAGAGTTTGTTTTTGTCAAACACCACATGTAGGTGTTGCTAATCTACTGTATTGATGCTTAACTTTATTGGGAGGTTATTGTAGAATTTATTGAGTTTGGAGTTCATATTTTTCGTTGTTTCTCCCTGTTGATGTTCACGTGTGTCCTTAATGCTACACAAAAACATAATGTTTAGCATGTAGTGCTCCTGTCTTGTCAACAGTTGGTTGTTGAATATATTTCTTTAAAGGGCATCTATTGTCGAGTTGTCATTACACAACAGTCCACTTTTGCACCTTGAATCTTGCACCATATTAAGTATGAAAACACTAAAACTAATAATGAATCGCTTCTACTGCAGAAACGATAGCGATGAAGAAAACTACCGGAACTAACTAATTCCAGCAGTTATATGGGAGTATTTGAAGGACAGCCTGTGTCACCTGAGGCCTCTCAGTGACATCAGGCAAATTTGAGCAAGAAACACCATCCCAGTCTCAAGTTATGAGTGGTAATCACTTTTTGGCAGCCTGGAAAAGGCTTATTTTCAGTTGTAATGTCCCTTCAAAGTAATTCCAGCAGTTAGAAAGGAGTATTTGACGTATAAGTTGTCCCATATGAAGCGTATGTGCTGTAATCACTTTTTGGCAGCTGTTAAACTCCTTGTTCTCAATTGCCATTCTCCAAACAGTACAAAGTCTTAAGTATGGTTGAGCGGTAGGTCTTTATTTATTTATCTACAACAGCTGCAGTCTTTGAACCAAGGTAAACAAAGATAGTTAGCACACTATCATATCAATATCATAAATTATATTGTGTAATTCGTGACTGTGCTGTAAACTGCAAACAAACCTTTAATGATGTGTCATCTTTCGGTTTCAAGTCACACTAAAGTTCCATACATACATTGGTGTTTTAAGCCGCAAGAACCACTCACATGGAATCTCGCACCTGACAAAGTGTGAAAAGCTAAAAGTAAGACTAAAACTAATGAAAACTAAACTAAAACTAACTGAATTAGAGGGGAAAAAAAGAGAAAAAAGGAACCAAAACTAGACTATAATGCTAAATTCAAAGCTATAACAACCCTGCAGTGGCGAGCCCACTGAATGAGAATATGCAGCGTATTAAAGAAAGTCACTGAAAAATGAGAGATGAGGGATAAAAACTGACTTGTGAGGTAATGAATTTCAGCATTTGAATTCAATACATCTTCCCCAAAAAGTGAAAAGAGGGACAATAAGTGAATGAATGGGTTTTTATTTTCATTAATTTTGTTCTCTTTTTAACCAAACACTTATATAACATGGTGACACATACGTATGTGTTGAGTCCGCACAACCTCTTTGATTTCTAAGGTTTATGTGCATAAAGGACATAAAGAAAAATTCATCTTTGTATATCCTTAAAATTAGGTAAATACAACCTCAGAAGAACAACATATGATATATTATTACATCATATCATTGTTTATTTCACAAAAACTAAGTCAAAATACAGAAACAGTGTGTGAAAAACTAACTGTACCCTGTGACTCAATAGCTTGTAGAACCAGCATTTCAGGATTCATAGTTTTGTGACTGTAGCACAGACTCTGGCTTCAGTGAAGTGCTTCCATACACTTGATGCTTTTTTCCAAGCAGTAAAACCTTTTTAAGCAATATCCCAGGACACTTTGTATTATGCTAAATCCAAAAGGAGATTAGGTTAGAAAAATTAAACTGATTTTATTTGAGGGTTTGCTGTCTTTTTTGTATTAGTTTACGCAAATAAAAAAAAATACAGTCAGACCACACCAGTTTTTTTCCGTCTGTTTTGTCTATTAGCAGCAAGGTGGCGCTGTTTCCCCACAGCTAGAAAGCTCTGGATTCATGGGGTCCCTTTTTCCACCCTGCACCTAGTGGGTTTCTTTGGTTTTCTTCCACAGTCTAAAGCCTCTTTGGTTTATTGGTGATTTTAGGTTGTTCACAGGCGCAGACATGATACATTAATTTTTATTGGTCAGTATTACTAGCTATATCCCAATCTTATAATAATAAAAATATACAAATTAAGAGCTAAGTTGCAACTTTTTAAAGAACATTTTTTTTTTTGTTTTCTTTACTATTATAAGGTTCATATTTTTTAACAGAGGGTCAGGACTTGTATATGTAAGGTACCAACCATAGTAGTACTGATAATAATAAAATGTGATAATTATCTAACCCCATAATTGGTGCAACAGCAGTACCTTGGAGATTACCACCCCGTGACAAGGGTACTTAAATTAGTGTGCACTGATGAAATGGCCACATTGGTGACAGTTTCTGCAAAGGTTTGCAGCACCTTCTCCCTGCCCTGAGTTCTTGCAGAAGGAAACAGCTTGTGGTTTCAAGGAGTCTTGTTATCTCTCCGTTGCATCTTGTCAAATGATCAGGAAGGATGTTCTTACATGGTATGATGCAAGGCCACAGGAATCAGAATGATATGCATAACGATAAACAAGAAAAGTAAGTATGCTTATCACTGCAAAATGCATGCAGGCTTTGAGCTATTTTACAGCCTATATTTGTAGTGCTGCTAAGCAATAAGGAACTACAGAATCCAGAGAAATGCTGTTTGTTCGTAAATATCAGTGCATTCCTTCTTTGTGCTCAGAATCATTATCCAAGGCATTGGCTTTTCCCTTAAATTTTTTCTGACTTTTACTGCTGATCATTTCCCTGCACCTTCTTCAGCCAGTTCTTGTCAACATATGCGCTCACATCTCCCACTGAACACCTTTTTCCTGCATCCAGAGCCAGGAGCTTGCCGAACATCTCCATGGCCTCTGGAGTGAACCTTTTCCACAAAGGAGGGATGTCCTCCTCAGCATTGGATCGTTCTTCCATTCTGCACCAGTCTGCAAACTCCTGGTAGAAGTCGTCCGAGTCCATGCATCGCTCCCAGGGGAAGTAGCCTGTGAGGATGCAGAAGATAACCACACCAAAAGCCCAGGTGTCCAGGCTTGGCTCCACACTCAGAGGAGGAGCGGTCACCTCTTTCTGGCCCTCCAGCAGAGCTACAGAGCAAAGTTCAGGGGCCATATAGGGAAGGATTCCTGTAATGAAACGTATCATGGTGCCTCTTTTTTGGGCAAGGCCAAAGTCTGCCAGCTTGACCTGGGAGCAGTGACTGTCCAGCAGAAGGATATTTTCAGGCTTCACATCACGGTGGACCAAGCCATGACTGTGGATGAACTCCAAAGCACTGGCGACCTGAAGGACACAACGTTTTACTGAGGATTCTGGGATACCCACCTAGAACAAATAAAGAACAGAGACGGGCTGAGAATCATCACCGAATGTTTGTGACACTGATATAGAAGCTTCATACGGTCATGTTTTATTTTTATTGTCAATACCATCTCTTCTACCAATCATTAAGTGGTTGTATGACTGAATATGTTTTTAGGTTCTACGTGATTTCAAGAAATTTAGATTACCATTCATATGGAGTAAACTGTCTAATTCAGTCAGTACATTCTGCAGCCTGAGTTCACGCCAACCCCCCCTTTTAGACTTTAGGAATCGTGGCTTATGACAGGTCTCCCTCTTAATGCTGTAATTTATCTGCGGTTTATCTTAAGCAGATTATTTAAGTAATTAAGTAAATTGTTTCATCAAGTAATTGGATAATATTTTTCCTTTGTTTCATTAATGAGGAATAATAACTATTCCAAAGAGAAAAACAGGCCTTTTGGAATGAACTGGTTTCATTTTAGAAATTGCACTTGCAATTTTTAATAGTTTATCTACATACAACTTCTGTCAGGACAAAAACGCTTTCATTGTTTTTACATGACAAATTCATATTAAAAATATTTTCTTATATACAAAAATACATAAATAATCAAAATAAAGCTAAACTAAGGCATAGAATTAAACAGCTTTTTTCTGTCTTCTTCGAGGGCTTTGTTACACTAAGAGGACACAAAAAGAGTTCTGAGAGTGGCATATCTCCTGGTGTGTGTTCTTGTGTATGTGTTTTTGTTTGTATGTGTGTGTGTCTGCATGTTTAAGTGTGCGAGTGAATGAGTGAGTGTATGTGGATGTAAGACTTTCAAAGAGTTTGTGGTGCCTGCAATGAAGAAACGTGAGGATATCACCATTCTCAGAGCTGAGGTTTGTCCTGCAACGTTTCTGATGGTGTAGATGTTAATCGATGTTAATAATGCTTCAGTGTAATGTTTAGTGATGCTTTAATGCAATTTAATGCAGATACATATTTTTTTAAATATTTGTATTAATCCAAATCTGTCAAATGATGTTACTAAAGCCTTGAAATGAAGATGGTCTAATAAACCCCAACATAAGCATGCTCGCATTAACTTTCAAGTAAATGCTGTACCTATATTCAGTCTGGCAGACCCACTACTTTGGCTCGAGTTCTACTTTTGTTGTGTGTCCATTGTTTTTCTCACCTTTGGCTGGATGACAGCAAAAAGGTCCCTTCCAATGATCAGCTCCTGGGCGAAGCAGTAATGCTCATTAGACTGGAAAGCAATGCCAAAGAGACCCACGATGCAGGGGTGGCAGGACAGGTGTAAGGAGATGCAGTACTCTCGCAGAAAGCCCTGCAGCTTAGTTGAAGTTTTGGGCATCACTTTCAATGCCATGGGAGTCCCTGCAGTTCATACACATTATCTTTGTGTGACAGAAGAATCAAGGGTACGACACTCAACTGTTGCTATTAACAATAAAGTGCAATAATTATCTAAGACACCACAACGTAGTATTTCTAAAATACTAAACATCTCCCAGGCCACCCCCCCCCCACGCACTCCAGTGGCTTACAAATTCAAAACCTCCAGGCCAGCCAACCTTCATGCTGCCTCATGCTGTCTACTTTGTCTACACCAGGGATCCTCACGTCCCAGGCCTCGAAAGCCAGTGTCCTGCAGGTTTTAGATGTGTCTCTTCTTCAACACATCTGAGTCAAATATAGCAGTCATTGGCAGGACTCTGGAGAACTTGACTGCATACTGAGGAGGTAATTCAGCCATTTGATTCAGGTGTGTTGGATCAGGGACACATCTAAAACCTGCAGGGCACCGGCCCTCGAGGCCTGGATGTGAGGATTCACTTTGATTTGATTTGATTTATCAGTCCGAGTCTCCCACGGTCCAAAGTCCCCACAGAATCAGAAGGCTGCAGTCGTGCATCTTATTTTTTCTTCATTAACCTTTCCTCTCTTTTCTCTCTCCCAGTCACTCACCTGTCAGATTTGTCTACAATGAGAGAACAACTTTGCTGGAAAACAGCTGGAAAATGGATTCAATTTTGGAGACTATAAATGGCGACTTTATACTTTTTTTTGGGTATTAAGCATACTGAATATGAATCTTTGTTCTGTTAATTACAGATTTAAAGAACGTGAAGTTTGCCTGCATCATTTCATGAGAATATAACCGCCATTTGCAAATAAAGACACTTTTCTACCACGCATTAAATTTTTTTAAAAAGTCAATTTTTTTACTTTTTTTTTTAATCTTCTGAAGCAGGATCAGCAAAATGAAAAGATTTTAATATTTCTGTAAGAAGGAAACTGGTTATTCTCAGCTTTAAGAAAAGTAAGTGCAATCATACCTCTGAAGCGATGTGTAACCAGGAGCACTTTGCCGTATTTGCCTCGGCCGATCTCTTTGATGACGTTGAAGTGTTCCTGGATCTCCAGGTTGCCGAGGCTCTGTGCTGTCAGCTCCATCAGCTCGTCAATCAGGCTGCCATCAGCGAGGCCCAGCTCGATCATCTTTACCCACAAAGCAAGGGCAAAACGAGAGCTTTTTCACATGTAAGACTGCGCTCACGTGAAAAAAAAAAAATCCCAGAATGTTTGTGCAATTAATTATAACTCATTGTTGTGCACTGTGAAACTGCAATCAGAGCTGAAGTGACAGGGCCACATTAGCATAGTACAAAAATATTATTTCCTGTAAGCTTTTTTAATGTAAATTTAAGAACCCTGAATTTTTATCCATGATTGAATCAAAAGCTGGAGTTGAGAGGTCAGCACAATTCGGTTCAGTTCAATAATATTCTGCAAGAAAAAAACAAATGTATAATTTCTACATAATTTCTACCAACACATTCAGACGGCTGGTATTTAAGAAATACCTTAAAAACCACTTGCATTATTACTAATGCCATACATGACTTTTACTTTTTTGATTGACAATAAAAAATGGGATTCCAGGATTTTTAGTACCCATTTTGTCAGTGTTGAACTATCCATGATAGTACTGACTGTCATATTAACCACAGTCACATCTTACCTTTGATCTGTACTGTTCCTGAAACAGTCACTGGAGGTTAAAAAATGGCAATCCAGACACACACACAAAAAATAGCTTGCATACACTTACACCACCATGCTTACAACTGACAAAATGCAGCAAATCAATATGCTGAACAAGTGCAGGTTAAATGTCTGTGCTGTCTGTCCTTCACCTTCACTGCTGCTGCTGCATGAGTGCACTTGAAAGCTTTTCACTGCCCAGCATGCAGCTCTCCAACGCTGCGATGGGGTCAGTGCCCAATCTGACAGCTGATTACAAACTGCCCCTGGGGAGGGCACACACACACACACACACACACACACACACACACACACACACACACACACACAGTAAAATCAATTGTACATGTATTCTGTAGTGTAACTACATGAAAAACACTGACATTAACACAAGCTCTGTTTTTTATATGGGAAAAAAAATGAATGACATGACAGATTTATGTGTCTGTCACTGCTAGTGTAATCAATACTCTGTGCCCACAACTTCCACTCAGTGATCTCACTACTTTATTAATACACCTGCAGCTAATAATTTCCTGCTGCTTTGTACTCCAGTACAGATCAAATGGAAATATTCTTCCTAAACTTAATAACAAGTGCTTTAGAAAGTCTTTATATTTGAAACATAACTTATTACAGATTGAACTATACAAGAACACATACGCAAACTGCATCTTCACTGATTGTAAGTGCATTGAGGAAAGTGAGATGAGCTGACTTTAAGTATTTTTAGTGTGGTATTGCTACACTTTGACTGGAATTTGTTACCACTTTACAAATGAGCTGAGGTCTCCAAGTAAATATATAATATGACACGTGGTTACGATGCTCTTATTACATTGCAGATTGCACTCAGTGATCAGTATTTGGACGTGAGACAACAATTCACCCTCGAGTCATGTGTTAGATGTTCTATTCTGTATTTTTCTGTGGATGTCTAATGATTGTTGCCATACAGACTTTGTTTTTAATACAGTAACATGGTTATAAGGAGTTTTTTCCTTTTGTATTATTGGAAAAAGCTACAGTTGAACATTGCTTTAATTGCATGATATCTTTTACTAATGATGAGCAACTAGAAGGGTTACATATCCTGTTGTGCAAGAGGGGGGTAAATGGCTGCCATTATGTGAAGTCAGACATGTAAATGTAAACAAATATTTTGCAGTGTCATCACTTGTATTCCTATTGTCAAATAAAACACACTCCTGCCCTGGACATGTTTCAGCAATGCTAGTAGAGTGGCCTTTAAAGATCATGTTGTCATTCTGGGGGTTGTGTGCTTCATTACCGTTGTTGCTATAGTGGATTGCGCTGAAATGTTAATGAGGGTGTTCATTGTGTTTCAGAGAACAAATTGTATTAACATTGGCAAACCTGTCCCTTCATCATTCTCACCTTTGTGGCCCTGAGCTTCCAGCTCATACAGAAACTCATACAGACAAATCCTCTGGGCTGTCGCCTACAACCCAGAGATGGGGTGCTGATGTTGCTGCACCTGTGTCCCAGTACGTGTGTGTGTTTGTTGCCCTGTGAACACTTAATCTGTGTGAATGGAACACCCATGCAAACAGAACAACACAAAGAAACAGATACACTGATCTCTGCATGGCTGTGGTGGGATAATGAGGTGTCAGTCGCTACTAACCCATCCATGTGGTTGGCGGTGGGAAAGAATGAATAGTAACTTATCAGCACTCCCAGCATGTAGCACTTTTTAATCTCACCTGTTTTTCAAAGTACTTGTGAAGGCTGTTCTCATTCCCTCATTAAGACACCAATACAAATACAAGGTTTTACACTTTTAGATATGCATGTTATAGTTGACTCCATGAAACTATATATAGTGTATCTATTTTTCTACTTCTGTGGATTCCAAAAATATTCTGCTATGTTTGGTTGTAGTCAACAAACATCACAGTGACCCTCCCCAGTGCTCAGTCGGGCTGCCATCAGTGATGAAAGTTATGGGGGGGGGAGCATGTTTCGAAGTTTGTGATCATCATGTTACGCTGTCACCACTGACACACAGTCATGTGATTTTTGGGATCTTTTTCATCCGAGGATGGTGCAGAGTAGTCTTCAAGGCGCCAGACTGCGTCCACATCCCAGCTTCCTGCCCCATCACTGCTGTCCTTGTAGTTTCACAGGAATTAAATTACAGATCTGTGCAGGCTCAATATTCCTTTCGCAGTTTGTAATCAGTCCTAATAAAGATATCCATTTTAGCTATTAGCTCATGGATACTCCAGTAATATCACGGAGACATGTGTGTGTTTTACCTGCAGTGAAAGTTAAGCCACTGCTATCAATTCCAAAAGAAACTGCAGGGAAATTTTCCAGGCTCGTTTCTCCACTAACAGGAGGGTTGTCTTTGTAATTCATACCCACATGCACTTCTTCACTTCATTAAAAGTAACTTTGCAGGAGCTTCAATTAGTGTCTGACTTAAATATTTAAAGGGTTGATCTTATTTAATGCTCTGAAGTCATCATTGGTGATGACTAACCCTAACCTTAACCCTGTGCTGTCAGAACATGTAACATTTGTTCTCTTTTAAAGATGTTCTCCCAAGCTTTAATAATCAGGAAACAAAGAAAGTAAATTCAAACTGGCACACATTAAAATCAATTTAAACTTCTTCCAAAAACATACTTTTTGCTTCTCACCGTAACACAGGGCGAGGATTAGAGTTCAGGATAGGGTTGCGGTCATCAGCAATTATGGCTTTGCTGTCCTTTAATAAAAATGATAAGATTTTTAAGGGGGTTTCAAGTAGATATCATACAGCAATATCAGATTTTAGGATTTTCTTTGTCCTCTTTTGAAGTCCTAACATGTCAGTAAGCATTCACATTATGGCGCTATGTTCTGTAGTCACAGTACTGAATGTTCACCAGCAAGTCACTAACTTTGGTTTCTCACCATTAGGAACGTTTCGAGTACTCACTGTACCACCCAAAGTACTGTACCCCCCCACCCCCACCACCCCAAAAAACACCATAATACTGAAGGCAGCTGCACGATTTGGATGATAATTCTCTGTGGGTTCAAGCACTTCCAAATATTCTGAGCCAAATATACTTCAGAGCAGCTTTAATTAAGCAGTAATTTAATCTGTGTCTTAACCTTAAAAACCCTGAAAAACTGTTTTGTTTTTTTTTAGCCAAGCAGCCCAGCAGTTTCATGTAGTGCAGGGCTTCGGTGTTACAATTGAGAAATTTATCCCTGTGTGAAATTACATTAATGTGTCATCACTTCCAAAAGTGCCACTCTTATCACAGGCCATATCTCGCAGCTGTTCTGAGCCGTGGCTCGGTCATTAATGTGAGGCTGTGACTTCAGTCCTGCTGAACGCACAGCTTTGCTTGTGTACATGATGTTTTAGTCACTTGGCTAGCTTAGACGAGCTTCCTTTTCAGGCTTGGCGTTTGTGTCCCTGCATGGCTTCACCCACCACACGTGAAAGCACAGACACATTCAGTAAACCTGCTGCGGAAGAAAAGATTTACTAATAATCAGCAGTGATTCTGGGCGTGGGACCGTTCGGCGTGAGAAACTGCATCTTTACCGTCCAGCTCTTGGTGACAGATGGTTCAGGCTCATACCACAATAGTTCATCTCTCTCACAAACAGACATGCTCACACACAAATGCACAAGGCGTTAATGACATCCACAAACACATTTCTAAATGCAGCTTTAACATTTCCAGCTGCTGCTTTTAAGTTTTGAAGGTTACATCTGCCAGAATGATCATTTGAGAAACTGTTTTTTTAAAGTATCCATTATTATTTTTTTACACATTGATAATTGTTAGCCTTTTGTGAGAACTACAGGCACATAACGAATTGTTTTTGAGACACTACAGTGTGGTTGTATGTGTCTATATCACACGTTATAGTGATCTTTTGACTCAGCATTGATACACATGAGCAAATCACTAGTAAGTGGGGTGTGAGCTTTTACCTGGAGGTGCTGTATAAATAAAAATATGCCTAAAATTGCATAATACATGCTATAAAGCCATTATCATCATTATCATCAAAATCTGAAGATGTCTGAGATGATAATAAATGTGTGACTGTGAAGTGTGTGCTGTGTGGCAGGCAGAGTTGGACTCAAATGCATGCACTGCCGCGGCAAACAACCTTAACTCGAAATGTTGCTTTAATGCAGAAGTTCTCACTATGTTCCAAAAGAACAAAAATACAAAGTCCCTAAATGAAGGCAGGAACAAAGTCCAAAATACAAAATCTTGGATACAAAAATGGAAAACTCACATACAGCTTGGAAAAGACACAGACGAGAACACGACAAAGGACAAGGGAAAATGCAGACATTATATACATAAAACAGGAAATGTGAAAACAAGGAAACAGAAATCCAGACTTGACACAATAGACAGAAACACCAAACATGAAAACCGAGACAAGGGACTAAGACACGGGAACACAGACTGATCAGGAGGACGTGGGAAACACAGCAGAACTGGGAATCTCAACATAACCTGAAAATCAAACTGTAGACCCAAAATAAAATTAAGTCAAAAGCAAACTGAGAAAAACAACTGGAGAAATGAAACAATAACAGAACTTCAATGAGCAAAACACAAACACTGGACAAAAGGCCCAGAACCGTGACAGTGACAGCTTATATAAAAGAGAAAATGTTAACAAAACCTTTTACACAGACTGAAATTTAAGTTATTTATAGAGCAGGCAGCACAGCGGTGCAGCGGTCAGCACTGCTGCCTCACAGCAAGAAGGTCCTTTCTGTATGTTCTCCCCATTCTTGCATTGTTCTCTGCAGGTGCTCCAGCTTCCTCCCACAGTCCAAAGTCATGCATGGGTTAGGTTTGAATTCATATGACACGTTTTCTGGAGATGATCATTATGGAAAGTTGGTGAAAGATTTTTTTGTGTGTTTTTACAATTTTTACTACTTACAGTAAGACGAAAAAGTGGAGATTTTGAGCAACATTTAAAACATTTCTGTCAGGCTTTTGTCGTTATCTTGAGTTATTGTTTAATGCTAAAACATACAGTTGCCATGGCAGTCAAAGCAGCACACAGAAAATTACTATTGTCTGTGCAAAGTAGTCACACTCGGGCTAAACAGGAGGCAAATCCGCCATCACCTAAAACATGTTCTCATCCCACAGAGTCAAACACCACCGTTCTGTTTAATGCTTTGCAGAGATACTCAAAAAAAAGCCCTTTGCTGTCACTGCTGTAGCAATGTTGGACAAAAATGACATGACAGTCCACCTTAAAAGACTGGTAATGGAGGATAGTCACTAGTGCACCAGCCAGAAGACAGTGGATCCTGTTTAGGAGTTTGTGTCTCTGGTTTGCTTAGTTTTCTTCTCTGAATATTTCAGTTATTCTCATAGTCATAAGACATTATAATGACAATGGAAATTAAAACAGGCTTTCCCCACAGATGGCAGCTCCCATATCCACAGTACTGTAGCTTTATATTTGCACATTGGGAGTGAGTGATGGCACTTTGGTTACCTGTCTGCACAGCTGTTTGGATTTTAAAAATACTGTCAAAACAATACAAACAAACAAACAAACAAACAAAAAAACTGTAAACAGTATTTAGATTCTTCTTTAATAAAAATTAGACAAATAAAATTTATAAATCAAGTATAAGCACCAAGAATATGCAGTACATGCTAATTCCTTGGCAAAGATTCATCAACATGTTTGCTGAATTTGAAATGTTAGAGAGAGGGAACCGTTACAAGTGAAGGTAAGAAATGATAAGGAAGCGTACAAACATGAGATCAGGTCAGATGATTGTATTTTTAAAGGCTGTCAGCAGCTTCCAGGAGTGTGAAACAAACAAACAAAAAACTCTTAAAGTTACACAAATACTAAACATCATGCTTGGTGTACCAGCTTAGCAACTGTCGTTGTATTTCATGTGTGTATTAAAATTGAAGTCATAATTGTGTGTAACAGGAGATCACCGAGTAGTGTGCGTGCAATGTACTACAGAATTCCTCTGTTGAAATGTGTATGTACAGCAATTTGATGGGCAGGGAAGGGGAGGAGGCCTCTGGGTCTTAATATAGAAAGGTTAGTTAATGTGTGGGGCCGAGGAATGGGGTATACAGCAGGGCTACTGTTGACAGAGTGGGTGAAGACAAGCTGCTAGGATATGGTTTCAGATTGACATGCCTCCTCGTGGTTAGAGCCTTCTGTCAAAAGCAACTGAGCTGTATTTGAAAACAACATGTTTTTTGTAGCAAATGTACACGAGGTTCAGTGGGGACAGCGTGGGCAACACATGTATATTTAGTGCAATTAAAATCATTTGAATTATTTCCATTAATGAAATTGATTGAACCAGTCAAGTACAAAAGAAATATATCTGCTTTATGCATAATAATGGAAATGCCTTAAATTTAGATTTATTTAGTGCTGAATCAGTTTTAAACCTGCGTGCCTGCAGTGGACATTTAAGGTATTATTTCAGAATAATTGATCACAGCTAATATAACAAATAATTCTGATTTAAAAACAAAGAAATAAATAAAGCAATGCTCATGTTGTCAGTCCCTATTGTTAGAACTCTTTGAACCTTCTGTCTCTTATGTGCCAGCAGGGCCTTTGGGAGCTATCTTCTTAGTGATGATGTATGGAGAGTAAATCTCTTGGTCATAGACTCAGACTCTGCTTTGGACGGTCACTAGCTCTTTGTCATCTGAATCTGAATGTCCTCATCAGTTTCAAATACAGAAACAGACCAGACAGAATAACAACTGTGTTGCATACACAGATGAAGTGTGTGTTGGCACTGTGTCTGTCCACATCCCCATTTTAATCCAGATCCTGCAAAATACAAGACCGTCGACCAAGTCATGTACTGTGACTACCTGCTGGTGCTGATTAAACTGATGCTGCCAAGTTTGATCGCTGCTTGTTCACCTTAAAGTGTTGTTATTAAAGGTGTGTTTGGGATCGTTGTCCTATTGGAACACCCAGCTGTGTTCAAGTTTCAGCTGTCCAACTGAGGTACTTCTTGTTCTTCATTATTCCATCCACTTTGTGCAATGTACCAGTACCACTGGCAGCAAAACAGCCCCAGAGCATGATGCTACCACTACTGTGCTTCACTGTTGGTACGGTGTTCTTAAGCCGTGTTTCCATACGGAATTACTCAGCACAACATGCCATGGTTGTGTTGTGTTTCCATTGCAATTGAGGAGTCAATATAGCAGCGCCAGCAGTGGATGCTAGATTCACCTTGTCATTGTGCACACAAGGCACACAACAAAATCCAGAGACAAGCATTTGTGGTCATGCAGCCAGAGAGACCGGAACTACCATTTAAATAGGCAATGTGGTTTAAGTGTCTTGCCCAAGGACACAACGCCAGCGCAGGGAAAGGGGCTCAAACCGGCAACCATCCGGCTGCAAGGCGAGCACCTACCCACTGCGCCACTGCCACATTAGTCTAATGATGTAATTTGTATGCGGCTCAAAACACAACACAACAATGGATGCGATAGAGGCAAGCTAACAGCTAACGAGAGTTTAATATCATCATCATGCATAAGACCCCAGTGCAATGTTTTAATGGATGAAGGTTATCATTGTTAAGTATAACCCTATACCCCCGAACATGTCGTAATCGGCTCAGTGTATTTCAAAAGTGCCACCGTTAGTGGACTTACAGTTACCATAATAGTAGTACTCTATGTTGGTTGTAAAGTGAAGTTTCTCAGCTTTCAGAAACTGTTTGAATTTTTCCGATAGGACAAATGGTCATGTTATTACGGTAATTCAAAGTTCCTTTGATCAGGCTCTGTGTTAACCAGCTGTTCACGGCTAGTAGGGGCAGGTAACGGTGCTTCAGCGGTGATCGCCCCACAGTATAGGGTTATAATATGTATTCTGTGTGTCCGTTTCAGATGGCTCTCATGTTGCAGAACTACAAACTGTCGGTCTGGGTATTCAACCGGTGCTTTGCGCCTCCAGTTTCTTGTTGTTGGGTTTCAAAAATGGCAGGATTGATTCTGGTGAAGGAGTCGCTCTCATGAATCCACTAGTGACGACACTCCCTGGCCAATCAGTGGCATGCTGTTCTTCCGCATCACATTTTCGGATCTCCGTGGATCACTTAGTACCTCGGGTGAGTGAGTACAAAAAAAGGACCTGCAACCTTGTACCTGATTCTAATGGAAAGGCCGTCGAACCGCGGCGAGTCGAATCAACCCGCGCTGAGTAGGTCCATATGGAAATGCAGCTTTAGTGTTGAAAGCCTCACGTTTACTCCTCCAAACACACCTCTTGTCATTGTGGCCAAAAATTTTAATCTTTGACTCGTCTGACCATGAAATGCTTCTCCAGAAGGCACCTGAGGGTGACAGGGTGACAGTTCTTCCAGACCTTGGCAAAGTGATGACACATTTGAATAAGTTATATACAGATGTTTGAACTGATGATAAGCTTTTATGCCCAGAGCTCTCTTTACCATGACGGATCAGTGCGTCATCTACATCACTGCAGCTGCAATCCATCCTTAGACTTAGAGGTGCTAGTTCTCATATCTGGTGCAAACTGCGTCGGTGCAAGCCGGAGGCCACTCCCTGATGAAGTTAACAGAACCACATCACTTGCAAAAAGCAAGGTGGAAGCCTTCGACCTCCTGGCTACGTCTAGAAATTCTGTCCAATGCAAGACTGAAGGCCCCATCACAGGCAAAACTTGCCATCAGTATTTTCTGTTTTTCACCACCTTTTCACCTGTTTCTCAGCAGCCAAATGCCACATGTTGCCATATTAATTTATTTATTAATAAAGCACCTTGAGGTGGCTGTTTTTTAAGATTTGGCACTATATGTGTGAGTAGAGCACCTCTTCCCCCTCCTGAGTTGCCTGATGGTTTGCCAGAATTGCTTTAAGACAGTCTGAAATTTTTTTTCCTTGACTTCACTGAACCCCTACCACATCGGGTTTTTACTTCTCATTTACAAACACGACCTTATGTTTGAACATGGTGTTTATTATGGACAAACTGTGGTCTGCACACAAGTCTAATAGCAGAACACATCTCGGATCAGGAAAGCCACTCCTACCAATTAAGCTCCTCCAGATCTTGCTGTCTGAGCCCACCCAAGCATTAAAATGTCCCAGTAGGATGACAGGCAGCAAGCCGAGGGGATACAAGAATACCCACACCAGGCCACTTTCTCTTACCAAGGACAACTCCAGACTGGAACAGAGTCCAGCCTCTCTCCAGGAGACTGGTTCCAGAGCCCAGGCTGTGCGCTGAGGTGAGCCTGACTATGTCTAGCCAGTATCTCTCAAACTCACTAGCTCAGGCTCCTTTCCTTTGGAGTAGTGATGTTTCATATCCCAGTAGCCAGCCTCAATAGTCAGGAATCGGTCCCAACCATGTTAATGTCTCATCTTTGGGCTGCACCTGGCCCGGCCCCACGGGCTAAGGCCTGGCCACCAGGTGATCTCCCTCGAGTACCCTCCAAAGGCCTGGTAAACTGTTCCCTTGGCCGTTTTTCCATAAGGGTCGTATGACTTGTCCTTCGTCTGGCCCCTCAACCAGGACCAATCTTCCTTGTGTAACCATACTGGTTGCAAAAGCCCCCCCATGACAACATAACCCCTGGAATCACTAGGAGACACAAGCCTATCCACCACAATAAGGTGGGGATTTGCAGAGGGACATTAGAGAAAATCCAAAATAAATTCAAACTTGAGGGGCACTCAGGTGGCTTAGTGGTGAAGCCATCAGCCACATGCATATGCTGCGTTACAGCATATGCATGTGTTTCCTGACAACACCGGCTCGAGTCCCGGCCTGTCGCCAGCTTGCCCGCATGTCCTCCCCTGTATCATTTCCTGTCTCTCTCCACTACGAATAAAGCCACTGTGGCCAAAAATAAAACCCAATTCTTGTTTTTTGAAGTCATTAAAGATGCATATTTTAGAATCATTCCACCCTGAAAAAAATAATTTAAAGAAATCATTAAAATTACCATGACATTCATACCCATGATGAGTGCATGTAAACTTCTCACGGCAACCGTACACACTTCCAGTTTTACTGGCATATTTTGCCAGCCAAATTTTTTTTTTTTTAATGCAGACAATTCACAGTGGAATTCTAGACTCGACAGACAAAATTCAGAGGCATACCGAACCATTATCGACTTAAACGTCAGTCTTTTAAAGGCTTCTGTTTGATTTTGATTTTCACTGTTGCTGCTCTGTGGTGCTGTTCTAACCTTTCTACTTCTACAGCAAAACCTGTCCAAACAACTGACTGCGACAAATGACAAATTGAGCTGTGATAGCAGCACAGGTGGCTGGTGGGAGAACGATATGATGATGGATAGGCTTGGTAGTCCTGCTGGGTTTATAGAAGTTATGTTCAGGGTGCATGTTTTATGACACCTCATGTTCCTGCCAAGGGAAGTATCAAACAATGGAATGAGGAGCAACGACCAAGGGAATCACACCAGACTCACGTTACAATGTGAACTCGCTTGCTTTCCTTCCTCCCTCTCTCCTTTAACCTTTTCCATCTCATGAATCCAATCCAGCAACCCTCACAATGCTGTTCTCTCAAGTCCTGCACCGGTGTTAATTGAGATAATTGTGTGGTATGAGGCTGAGCCACCACTGTGCTCGTCCAGTTATTCCTATCATGGGGTAAAAGGGTAGCACACAGATTCCACAGAGATTTTATAGGGAGCAGTGTTGGAAATGTATCCCCGCACAGCACAGATGCTCTAATCCCCTCAAGACTTCCAAGTTGCTGGATACGGTGTGTTGTGTTTTGTCAACAACTACTGTACTGTTATAGTAGAGTTCTGTTTTCTCTGGTGTGGTGGATCTCTAAGAATAGCCTGATGGTAGCTGATATTCTGTCAAGCTGGCTGGCGAGAGTGTGGAATTACTGTGAGGGAGGTGGCAATATAAGCAAAGGTCTTACTGACTGAATCTTTTACAAGATAACATGATCACAAATCTGAAACTGTTACTGAGAAAATGTAGAGAAAACATCTGAAGATGTTTATCGTGACTGTCTCAGTTCAAGGTTCACTCAAATATACTCAGCTGCCACAGACCTGTAGGACCAATATCAGGACTCAAAACAAGGTCCGATTTATTTACTTTTGCTAGAACTTTTGACCCATGAACATGAACCAGTCACAAAACTGAACATGGATTCTTTCATTAAAGTTACTTTAAAAATGTGCTTTGACTGGACGAATGTTTTGTGTCTTACGAGTTCTCTTACTGGATGCCTGGGATCCTGGAAACACAGAAAACAGAGCTTTGATAGTCCAGGCTGTCTTGGATCTGGTCCCAACACTAACCAAGCAGTTTTGGTGTGTAAACCTAACCCACTGAAAAAAGTGAAAGTAAACGGCAAACGAAAACACAACTTAGTGGTTCCATGTGGAACTGGTTGACTGTTTAATATTTTAGTACATTAGATCAGTTGTTACTCAGAACCATTCAGGATGTCAGTCATGGAAAATGTTTGGAAAAGGGCAGATGCTTTCAGAGATTTATTTCAAGGTGTTTGGACAAACCAGCTGTCTTTTGTTACACATAAAATTCAACTTAACCAGTAGTTCCTCAAAAGATCCAACCTGATTTAAACTGTCCATGATTTGTCTGCATTTGTCTAACTAGGGACCTTGCAAGGTCCTTATTTTCCATGCTTGCATGGATTTATCATTAATTACCTTTAGAGGCTTAAAAAAGGATACTAACTCAGCTTGCTTAGGATGGCGCTTTCAAATATATAATAATCATCATCATATAATAATCCGATTAGTTTATGACAGACCAACAGTTCCACGACTAAGCAATCTCTCTGTCTGCTATAGCATCTGCTAAAATACTGTGTGGGATATGACCAAAAGCTCCGGAACAAGGACCCTGAGTTTTCTCTCTACCATACCTTTCTGATTACTGATCTAGCAAAAGCACTATATATGAAAGTAATATATGTAACTTTCATATGTAGTACGTAACATAACTGAAAATTCAGATGCCATCCTGCTCATGGGGTCTACCCCATCCCTATTTTTTGACTGGTCTGTTGTACCAATCGATGACTATTTCTTCTTTAAGATGACACAATGTCTTTTAAATTTGTTTCATCACAGTAATCTGATTTACAATAATCTAACGTATTTACTTGAGTTGCTGCTGCAAATGCTCACAGAGCTGCGCAGCTTTGTTCACATGAATTATCGTGTGTGTGGATTCCTGAAAAGTTAAACAACATTCTTGAACAGCAGCACTGAGGAGAAGAGACTTTGCAGCTCTCATTTAAAGTCTGACTTTGACAGGACATGACACTAAACTCGTTAAATGATAGGTGTAATTTTGCAAGGTTAAGTAAAAAGGTGAACTTTAATGATGGGAAACTGCTGTGCAACTTTACAAGCACCTATAGCCCAAGTACTTTTTCCTCAGCCTCAAAGAGGTGTGAGTAGCTGCAATGAATATTTATAGAAAGCGGTGTCTGGTTTTTGAGCTCTGGTAATGAAGTGTAAAGAGCACTGACCTATGTCATGATGACATGTTCACGGCTGAGGAAATTACTGGGTTTCATTCAGAGGACTTCCAACTCATCCCATTGTATTTTCTCTTTGATAAATCTTACTCGATGACCTGATCCAATAACAGGAGAATTAAAAACAAAAACAAAAAACAGGCTGCCTTCAGTCACATAATTTCAATTTATGTTGGATCCAAAAGCCTGTGGCCCTTCAAAGTTTTAAGTTTGCTCCCCAAGGTATTAGAAATCACATGAGTGTGAAGTAGAAATGAGTCGAATGCTGCCATCTAGTGACCTTAAACACACTATCAGCTTCTCCTAAAGTGAACGCTTAAATGCCTGCAGGCCTGCTTATATATTTATAGGAAAGAGTTGATCTTTCAGAGACATGCAGGTGAACTTTTCACCTGATTTTTATTGACTTCTTGGCAATAATCAGCAGGGCTATTCTGGCTCTGTCTAATGTGCTGATCACTGAGAGAAGAAACTGGATCGATAACTCGACATTCAGTCAGGATACTTCTCAGTCTGTGCACGTTAACATCTTACCTTGTGAAACAGATTGGCTGAATGCAACCTGAGAGTTGATGTCACTCCTGATTATTTTAGTTCCTGTTTCAACAGCTAGATTGTGTAAATCCAAAACATGGTTGCAATTTACACTTATTCCAAGCTCTGGATGATGTGAAATTTTAATACTGACCTGGGCCTCAATGTGTATTGGTGGACTTTGCAGTATTCCCTGTATCAGGTTGCATTAAAAAGAGAAAAAATAAATAAGTAAAATAAACTGACCTGCAGACCTTGGTACAAATTACAGACATGGACATTTTTAAAGAGGCAACAGACAATATTTATGATTATATGGAGACTGTTAGCCAATACATCAGCTGGTCTACTTCTTTTACATCCCCACCCAAAGTGTTCACAGCTTCCTAAACCAAAAGCCCTGGTTTAATGCAGATGTACAAATGATAATCAGGTAAATGCGTGAGGCTTTGAGTCAGATGATGGAGCAGCATACAAGTGGGCCCAGTATGAGCTGCGCAGGGTCCATCAGAGCAGCAAAAAGGGCACATTCCCAAAAGTTGGAAAGCCTCTACCTGCAAAACAACACACATGGTATGTGGTAGGGTATCTAGTCTGTCACAAACTACAACAAGAATGCAAATAGCACTAACATCAAAGACTACACGCTTACCAGACTGTCTGAACAGGATGAATTAGAGCGGAGACTGTGAGACAGACCTTCTCGTCCAACATCAGTGTCTGACCTCACAAATACACTTCTGGAAGAACGGTCAAAAATTCCCATAAACACTCCTAAACTTGTGGAAAGCCTTCCCAGAAGAACTGAAGCTTTTATAGCTGCAAATGGTGAGCTGACATCATATTAAACCCTGGATTAAGAATGGGATGTTTCTCCAGTTTATATGAGTGTGAAGACAGACGAGTGAATACTTCTGGCAATATAGTGTATGTGTCCAAACTCAGTGTATGTGTACAAATGTCAAATAAAATATTAACATCTTCTTTATCTTTATACTGTACAGCAAAGTTTATTTATGTAACTGTTTCTGCCTTACGTCTATTTTCTTCTTTTTCTTTGATGGTTTTTACAGTATGCCGTGCCAAGTACATTTTTTTCCAAGTTTACACTACTGTCAGTGTGGCATAACACTGGTGCAGCCCCCTGTGTCTGTTATTAAAAAATATTTACTGCTGCACATGTTTATTTAGGAAATGTGAGGATCATGCTGAAAGTACAATGAGCCCATACAGGTCCACAGATATTTTTTTTTAATGCTTTTCAAAATGTATGATGGCCGGCACAGTCGTATTTGGACCCACTGTTTCATTACATTCTTATTTACAAAGACTGGTCTCTGGATCCTCCTTTGACAACGACATCACAGCGAGCAACACTTAGTCTCTCATGTGCCTCAGCAAGAAAACAAAAAGATTCAGAAACAGTGCCCCCTGCAGGAGTTACGTGGATTTGATTCAAGCTAAACTTCACAGGTGCGGAAACTACAACTTCTGAGGCAAGAGCACTGAAGTTAAAGTGATCACATGACTCAGCCAGCACGCACCACTCTAAACCCTGACTGCAGACAACCTAACGAGGCAGTGTTTCCCCTCTTTGTTTAGTTTTAAACTTAGATTTTTGTGCTTTGTTATAAAGAAGCATAATATTGATAGTGCTACACATTGCAACACAGTAATGAACTTTAACAACTCTAAAATAAAAAAAAAGGAACACTGACATAAAAATAACACTGACACCAGCATGAAATTTGCATAAAACATTTGCATAAACCAGATAAAATGCACACTGAATGCCCAGTGTATAAGTCAAAGGTAAAGGTATAAAATTAAAGCTGTGAGGTAAAAAAAATCTCATTTGCTTGGATTGGCATAAAATCAACCAACACTAATTTACAGAAGTGCTGCAACATCTATGCTTAAAGAAAAAAAAAAGTTGAAGTCAACTATGGCTGTTTTCACACACTGCAGCTGTGACCTGATAGAGACTGTGAATCAGACTATAATCTGCCCGCTCCTGAGCGCACACCATTAGCGCCCACGCTGCATTTTGTGTTAGACTTCAATTCACCTGCTCTGCGCTGAGCAGAAGGGGCCCGTGGTCCTGCAGTGCGGGTTGTTACATCAGATAAGAGAGGCCCACACTTGTGTATGGTTGTAGCTACCGTGATGCCATCCGTTTGTTTTGTACTTGCCATTTTGAAGCCTCAGTGGCAGCAATTTGGCTGCTGCTGTGTTGTTTTAGTGCAGCCAGAAATGACCTACTTTAGTGAAAAGGTGTAATGTATGGATACATTACATAGACCATTGCTATAGTTTTATATGTTTTCCATTAAATTTGTGTAAATTGGTGATTTGATTTAATTTATTTTCAGTTAATTTCTGTTGATTTGTTATTTTTATTTTAGTTAACTCAAATGTTTTTGTCACACCTAGTCTGTCTCTGTGTTTTTAAGAGTCCAGCTTCAGTCACGTGCCCTGCTCTGTCCACTGGTCAGCTCCTTGGTACTGATGTTGCTGACGGGGCTGTGCTCACCAGCATCCACCCGTGAAAGATGCTCTGTTTGCAGGGTCTGCACTCAGACTTGGCAGTCAGCGGGGGAGTGTGTGTGTGTGTGGGGGGGGGGGGTGTGCAGGCTGCTAAATTGCTGCTCTGGGACTAAAAATATGAAGAAGAGGCCGGCAGAGCAGAGAAACGGAAGTGACAGGACCTGCTGCCCTGCCATTTCATTCCTTTCTCAGTCCATGTCACATCCTGGTATATAGATAACCTGATTTACACAGCACAGTTGCTTCCTTCTACTCACAAGGTTGTCAATAATTTTCTGATTCTTACAGTAACATTATAACGTGTCAGCAGGCAAATATGCATGACTTTCCAAAGTAAACACAATTTATCAGGCATTGGTAACAGCACATATGGTAACATGCAAGGATACAGTGTTTGTCCTCTCCCTCCTGCAAACCTCAGCACTCCTGTTTTTATGCTTACAGAGGTGTGTGTGCGTGGGGGGGGGGGGGCATAAGTCACGTCTGTGGGCTCCCGAGGGCAACATCACAGTGTCACCTTAGTTAACAGGTGCAGACAGTGGTGAAGCTGCAGAAAAAACATAGAGCGTGCTGTCACCTCTGCAGCATGTCAGGTCTCCACCTCCGCCAGCACTTAGTGTTTCAGCAGTGTGTGCAGGAAGGTCACTGCAGTTGCAGTGACATGCGTGGACACGGAGGGCTGTTTGTGTGTGTATGTTTTGTGTATGCACTTGTATGTCCATCAAATGACACAAAAAACAGGAAGGGGAAATGTTTTTAAAATGAAAGAGATGGGGTTTGGCTTCAACAGAAAGAGGAACTGTAAGGAGTGACTGGAAGTGGACCGCCTCATTCCCACACACATCTTCCTATTTTTTTCTGTCATTTTTAGTTGCAAGTTCACTTTTCATGTAAAGACAGAAGTTTTTCATTAATGGGTTGCAGCATTTATGGGAATTTAATTTAGTACTGGACTTCTTAGCCACAGGAAGGGTGAGCTGAGAGAAATAAAGTCCTGTCTGAGGACCTTTACACTGATGGTGTGAAAACACACACATGGTCTGAATTGTTTTTGTTAGTTTTGGTTCTCTAATCGCTGTGTGCACACACATGCATAAAGGAAGAATGCCTGCACGCTATTTAGCTCCAATTTTAAAAATGAAAGATACGGGTTGTATCTTTCATTTTTGCAAAGGCACCATCTTCTTGAGATCTTCTTGAAACATGTGTCCAAGAGAAATCACACAGTGCTTTCCCACTGAAGACCCTGTGGATTGAAACTTTGCCTTGCAAAGTTATTAAATTGCATTAAACCGTGTGCAGACATTTGTCCTACTTTGTGACTTTTTTGTTTGGCACCTAAGTTTTTGCCTGGATGTCCCCACTCTGGCATGTATTTTCCAAATGCAAAGAGAAAACAAATTTAATCTAATTAATATTCGGTGAGCACCCTTTGTTTTTTTTCTGTTTTTTTTTTTTTTTTTTTAAACAGCATAAGTTTGCTTGGTGCACAGTTTTCCAATGATTTCAGTTCTTTCAGGGTTTTCTATCCCTTCAAGGTTCAAAATCAAGGCTCTGGTTTTGGACTTTGTTTTGAACTAATTTTATTTAATAGTCCAATATTTTGTTTTGGGTTTAGCTGTGGTTTGAGTCATTATCTTGTTGAAGAACCCATGACCTGCGACTGAGACAAAGCTTTCTGACACTGGGCAGCACGTTTTGCTCCAGAATGCCTCGATAGTTGTGAGATTTCATTGTACCTGCAAAGATTCAAGTCACCCTGTGTAGGATGCAGCAAAGCAGCCCCAGAACATAACAGAGCCTCCTCCATGTTTCACAGTGTTCTTTACTTTGCGTGCTTCATTTTTGCATGTGAACATAGAGCTGACGTAATTTGCCAAAAAGCTCCAGCTTTGTCTCATCTGTCCAAAGAACGTTCTCCCAGAAACTTTGTGGCTTGTTGTTTTTTTTTATGATTTGCTTTCAGCAGTGGTGTACTCCTCGCTTGTCCACCTTGGCTCAAACAGTGACAGATCAGACACTGATGCACTTTGACCTTTGAATTCACCTCTAATCTCATTGGATGCTGTTCTGGGCTCTTTAGTTTCCATTCGTATTATCTTCAGTTTTCCTCTTATGGCCGCATCCAGGGAGGTTGGCTACAGTCCTGTGGACCTTAAACTTCTGAATATGTGCAGCGGTCGTCACAGGAACATCAAGCTGCTTGGAGATGGTCTTGTAGCCTTTACCTTTAACACGCTCGTCAGTAATTGTCTCTCTCATCTCCTGAGACAGCTCTCTGCAGTCCATGTTCAGCGTGGCACACACCATGATACCAAACAGCACGACGACGACTTTTCACCCTTTAAATAGGCAGACAGACTGATGACAAGTGTGAAGACACCTGTGATGCTAATTACAGGACACACCTTAGTTTAACACATCCCTGTAGTCAACTATTTTCAGTCTTTTCTATAAGTACCCATGCCAGTTTCATTAGTTGGGTTATTAAAATAATTCTGCTGAAAACCAATGTTTGATATTCATGAGTTAATTTTTGGTACATTTGTATTTATTATTACCTTTTCCATTTCAAATTATTGCTGTAATCATTGTGGGGTTTTTTTCTTTCTTTAACAGAGCTTTTTCTGTGAAGCAAAAGCCCTGGATCTAAATTATACCATTTCATATGGATTCCAATAAAGACCGAAAGACTAAATATTTCTGTATGGGTTAAAAACATCTAATAATGTTTAAAAGAGGAATGTTTGGGGCACCAGGATGATTCAGCAAATGAGCAGGCAACCATGTATTCCACGTGGCGGTGCAGGCTGTCCGGGTTCCCGCCCTCACCCGTGGCTATTTACTGTGTGTCTTCCCCCATCTCTCTTTCTCTTCACTGTAACCTGAATAAAGCTGCGAAAAGGCCAAAAAAGATTATGGTGACAATCTTGGGTATTTTTCACAGGGCAATAATTGTGTCATTTGAGCTAACCGACTAAATCAAGAAGTAAAATTTGAACAGAGCATTGTATTATTTGCTATGATTGTTGATGTGTTAAAAACAATATGCAGAGCTCTTTATGTAACAAAGGTATTACTAATGAACAAAATGAAATGTGAAAACAAAGTCCTGGAGTGTGCATCATGTAATAAATGTCCTGCACTGTTTTGCTTGTTAATAATCACAGCAGCAGAGGGCACTCTTACATAAATAAAGATGTCACTGCTACCCTGTGGCTTTCAGCGCTTCCCTGGGTGTTTACAATAATCTCATTTGCACTTTAAACACCTTTGAGCATGAATAATTGTCTGCAGAAACCCCCAGTCTCCACTGCACCTGTAAATCATTTTGCAAAAGCTCCCAAATGCCTTTTAATTCATTCTTGAAGGCTAAATCACAAAAAAGCTACACTGGGCTTTGATTTTCATTTATGGACCCACCAAATTAACCATGAAGAACAAAAAACAAGTTAAAATAGTTTTTATTTTAGGTTCAAATTTCAAAGTATGGTGGAAGATGAATAGTAGACAATATCTCAAAATATAGTGATTAGTGTGTTTGCTGCTGTGTCTCAGTCTTGTGGCACCTTCTTTCCTCTTTTGGCTGGTTTCTAAGAAGTCATTTAGAGCTGTCTCACCACAGTTTCCCTCACAAATGTCTGATTATTTGAAACGATAAACTTTAAGTATTTGTTTCTGGTTCCTGAAATGCATGTATTTGTTTCATATAGTCAGTATGTTTAAAAAATTACATAAATTGAAATAAAGTCTGTTTTGTTTGCTTTTTATTGCTTTAGATATATTTACACTAGAGAGCTGTTTGAAAATAGGAGTATGCAGTGCAGTGCAGGGGTAATAATCTGCAGCTACAACAAGGACCATGTACAGTGCAGCCTGCAAAGTCCTTGGTTGGTTCTGTCAGCATGAGGTTCACTTTTAAAACAGTAGGATTTAGAAATGATAGCTTAGATTCTCATGGTGTTATTGAAGTAGTTAATACTAACACAGAACAGGACAGACCTGTCACTGTCAAAACTGACCCAAAATAATGCTGATGATTATTTTTATGGCACGTCTTACTCAAAAAAATGTCATTCCTTTATGTACATTAAAGTGTTATATTCACTGTGCGTCCACACTGATGGCAGCTAGTGTGCTACCACAGTACTGCCAGCTCTAAGAATGATAACACTGACATCATTAATACTGCTGAAGGCTACATTGTCCTTACTGGGTTGTATGCACCTTACAGTGCATGCATGCATATGTGTGTGTGTGTGTGCTGTATGCCTGCATGCGGAACTGTAAAGTACTGCAGCTCAAACACAGGGAGCTGGCCCCAGCGACAGAAAAAGGCCAAAAACGGTTAAACTGGGTTGCTCCCCTTGGATGCCAGGCTGCAGCACGTTTCCTTGGTAACAGAGGAGTTTGGCTGACAGCCAGGCCCTGCAGTGTAGAGTCCCACTGCATCGAAACCAACCTAAATATACACTCGTTTCTCTCACAACACTCACCATTATGCACGCAAACTCACTTGACTGCAGAAATGGATACTCGATTGTACATAAATTTACCGCTCAGGCATGCCCACGTTTAGGCCTAAAGGCTGAAACACATGCATATAAATAAACTAGTCTGGACTCACAGATACTTGAAATAGCCACACAGTATTACATACTGGCAACAGGTAATATGTTCAAATTATGGGTTATTTTCATAGAGACAATGCAAGGAGAAATGGAATTAGGAAGTTATCATGGCGGACACCAAATTTCCTCAGTTCACAAAAACCCTCCACTTTAGAAGTAGGGTATACATCCAATGTGTTCTCATACAGAAGACAGAATATCCTGACGTGACCTGAGGTGCTACAGATGTGATCGTATTGGCCTCTGAGAGAGGCCTCCCTCATGACATAAGGCAGGACTTCATGAAAAACGAGTTGTTATTTTGCATTGCAAAGATAATTATGAACTATATCATCTAACAGTTAACCAATATCAATTTCAGTATGTTCACAGATGATACACAAAGTCTTGGTATTTTGCAGGGCAACCTCACATCTTCCTGGGTGTAGTGTCACTCAAGACCTTTGTGACTGGTTTAAAGAGACAAAAGTCAGAAAATCAGTCAGATAAACAATATTTCTGTAAACAAAAGATGGACATAGCCATTGTCACCCCACCATTTCATCACCCACTCATTATTAAAGTGTCAATGTAAAGCTCTGAGCTGGGTGTTTCCCTTTCAGCCGTCATCATGCCAGTGTTTCAAACCTGGATGTGATGAGCAAGGTGTGAAACTGAAATTGAGGGATTTCTTGCTTTACTCTCCTGCTCACCTTTAATGTGGGCCATAATTTATCACTATAAAGAGTATCAACACAGCAGTCCTTGTATTCTTTACCAATGAGCATAAGCTGTGACCAGTCATATGTAATCTGTGCTAATGTTGATGCTCTAGTTACATACAAAAATACACACAAAAACACATGAAGAAGGGAAAGCCACGCTACTGCTGCAGTCACTAGCACTGCCACAATGCCAACTACAGGGTGGCTGTAGCTCAGGTGGAGTAGGTTGCCCAGTGATCGGAAGGTCGGCGGTTCAATTCCTGGCTACCCCAGGCTGCATGCCAATGTATCCTTGGACAAGATACTTAACCCAAAGTTGCTCTCTGTTGGAGTGGGAATGTTAGATATATATATAAAAAAAGTGCTTTAATAAGTGGGTGAATGTAAACATATGGTATGAGTATCAGAAGAGTAGAAGAAGCACTATATATGAACTAGTCCATTTACCATTTAACTATGTTGTCATTGGCCATTAGAAAAAAAATGCATAAAAAACTTAACTGATCTACCTATAATGATGGTGCATTTTCTATTCTTATTCTGAGGTCTTTTTCTGTGAAGCTTATGAATTGGTCTAGTATTACTAAACTTTGGAAACCTGTCAGATAATGATTGGTGCAACCCAAACTGCCATATAAGGATCTGCTCTGCTTTGTTTGCAGCCAAAATCCATTTCCAAAAATACAAAAAGATGAATTTCCTGTTGTTAGAAATCAGCTAATGAAAGCATAACAAATTTGGCAGTGTCAGAAGTCCTTTGCAAAGACCTGACAATATGAGAAAACTGCAGCTTTCAAAGCTGTGGAGAGACAAAGTTAAAAAAGGAACATTATGACATGGCATGATGATTTTTACTAAAGCAAAACACTACGTATGAGAGCATGCAAACAAAAGACAGATTGGTAATGACACCTAAGGAACGTATTCATATAGAAACATTTCTTCTATGTGTAAGAACAAACAGACACTGAAACTGACCATGGACCTGTTCACCTTTGTTTGTGGATGATTTGATACATCCTTGGTTTCATTTACTGTTGGCTTTATCTTCACTAAAGTGATTTATTTCTAAATGAAACAGTAATTAAAAGTGAAATGTAATATATTCACTGTGATTGCATCACTTTAAAAGTGATTGGAGCTTAGCAACAACAACGAGGCAGCATGGAGCAAAGAGGTTGCAGAGGGCAGAGGAGAGCCATGAGCTTCTAAAAACACCACAGGGGAATTTTCATATAATTTCTGATATCCAGTTTTGACACCAATTTTGCATATGACAAGAGATAAATAACTAGCACAGGGACAAGGACTTGGAAAATTTTTAACGGCAGTGGGACTCAGCAGATGCTGCTGAGCAGGAGCACAGTTGTGTGCATGGTTCTTGCTCGAGGCCTATGTGCTCCATCGTGCTAGAGCTGTTTTGGGTACTAGAGTGTGGGTGTAAAATATTTACATCAAAAAGACCATATATGTATAATATACAGTAATATGTAACCATTTGCAGTATGACTATATTTCTGCATTATTTCTGGTCTCATGCAAACATTCTAATGCAGCTTTATATTGATTGATAAATAATCGAACAGTATATTGCCTTAAAGTCACGGCTTCCATAGCCACATAGACACAGTTACTTTATGAGAAAAACTGGCCCAGTAGCTACTTGAAAACCTGCGTGCTATATCTCTGTTTACAGTTCTCAGAGTGAGAAAAAACAGATGCCCTGCTGTTTTGGTGGCTTTTTGGAAATTCATCTTTTCAGTGAGATGCTTTGTCTGTCTAAGCCTCTTCAAATCAACCTCCTGTGGTTATCTTTTGTGTGGAGGAGTGGAGAAGCAATAAAAATGGTTTGGTAAGAGGAAGAGAGCAGAAGAATCTGTGATCAAGAGGGCCACATGGTCAAACTCACGTGCACAGTGAGGCTCCCAGTTCCAACGTCAACAATAAGCACATGTTGGTGTCCACAGAGAACTGATGTCTCAGAGGGGCTTCAGCTCAGGAAGTAGCACGTGGATGATTTTGTGTGTGTGTGTGTGTGTGTGTGCTTTTCTATATAGTGAGAGGCTATTGTTGAGTGCCTTGGACATCAAGACAGGTAGCATGGCAAAGAAAATATAAATATATTAACACAGAGAACAGTGTTAGCAAACTGTTAACAAAGTTGCTATCATTTAGCCACTGCCAGTTATTTTTTCCTTCACTAGTTCTTTGATCTCAAGAAAAGATACAGTGCATGAGTCTGCTCACTGAAATGGTGCTTAGTCCAATTACATGTACATCAGTGGCGACTGCTTTGTAAGATGGGCGGATTCAGTTTAACATGCAATGTTTTATTTTTTATCTAATTTATATTAGCTTCAAAGAAGGATTAGTGTGATATATCAAATTCAGCAGATTTGGAAGATTAAAATATTTCCTTGCATGTAAAATTATATTTTCCTGTTACTTGATTTTCCCTCATCCAAACCTGGCACTAAAATAATACATTTTCTATTTTAACTACTCAGAATTTTACATAATAGAGGCAGTGGAGCTGTGTCAAACAAGTTGGTGTGTGATCTGTATGAATATGTACACAAATAACTTACTAGAGTCGATCCAAGTTTGGTTTAATTTGAAAACTTTCAAAGAACCTCTTTGGTTATATATGGGTATCCAAAACATGCTCACATGGACCAACAAGAATGGCAGACTACATTATGCTGGCTGGCTTTGCAAAACTACAATGAATTAAAAGTAGATGTTGCACTACTGCTATTGAAACACAAAGGACAAGTTTGAAATTTGGTAATGGATCCATTCCATTCCTTGGTGAAAAACAGGTATTAAAAGCATAATATGTCTAGGGTCATCTTGTCCCACCAAAACAACTCTGACTTGTTGGGGCATGGATAAAGGACCTCTGGAGGTGTCATGTGGTGTTTGGTGGCAGCAAATCCTTTGGGTCCTGCAGTCTGAGTTTGGCAAAGTCTCTGTAAATTAGACTTGTTCTGCTGCATCCTACGTATGCTTAATTGGACTGGGATCCAGGAGCTTGGAAGCATGAACAATACCTTGAGCTTTCTTATGTTCCTAAAAACAAGCATTTTTGGGGGTGTGGTGAGGCACATTATCCTGTAGGATAAAAGGAGTTAACCTACAAATGTGTTTATTTCAGTGGTACTTGTCAAAGTAACAGCCATTGAATTCCAAGATTTAAGGTTCTCAAGCTGAACATGGAGCATTGTAATAAGATGATGGATGTTTCACTTGTCAGGTTTTGATGTTGTGGTATATTGGTGTATAAGCTTACCTATTCTATATATAAGGAGAAAAGATTAAAGAAATATTCAAAAGAGACATCTGATGGCTTCAATTTTGAGATAGCTCAGACAAAGATCTTTGCCCTACAAGACACCCCAAAATTTAAGGGCTGTCATCACATCCCTTCAAATTCACTTTGACCCCAATTTCATCATGCCCCTCTAGCTCTCTTTGGGAGGCCTGCATTAGCAGTAATAGGATGTGACGGACGATTGAGGGCAGCGCTATTGGAGAACAAGACCCTTTGTGGTCCTGTGTCTGCACAGACCGTAGGAAGAGGAATAGCATTCTGCTTACAAGCTCTCCCATCACTTCTTCTTTTTACATATCTTCTCTACTTTTGTTTTTGCCCTGATTTTTCCTAGCCTTGACCCATCTGGAATGGGAGAACAATGTAACCCACATTCACCCTATCTCCCTCCTCTTCAGTCATACCCTTCATCTCCCCTTGTCTTTGCTTTTGTTTCATGAATCTGTCAGAGTCCAAGCCATGGAATGCTCCTTGGCAGCTTCGTCCCACCTCCTCCCCTGGAATTCCCAAGCTGGGTCACTGTGGGTGGGATTGAATGAGTGAGGGTCATATCCAAGGAAATGAACTAGGAAGTCTTCACTTGAGTTTAGGTTTGTCTACATGCAGAAAGACCACGTGGAAGCTTATTGGGTACTGCCCTGCTCTTTTCAAGCAAATACTGTACTTCAGTGATACTTATAGAAAATAAAGTTAAAAACAAAACAAAACTAGAAGACTCACCACCCGCTAGTCAGTACAAAGAATTTGAGTTAAAAGGAAGCTGGTGGATAATTCTGTCTTCCTTTTGTGGCATATATATATATATATATATATATATATATATATATATATATATATATATATATATATATATATATATATATATAGTGATAACTGCTTGAAGGGTATAATGTAGACACAGAAGAAACCATTTGTTCTCCACTGAACCATCCAAGTGTATGATCAGTGACAGAGGGACAATATTAAAACAGCTCCCCCACCAAGGCTAGAGATAGAGCACTGCTAGCAGAGCATATGGGAGAAGGATGCAACCAGTGATGGCATAGTTACCTTGAAAAAGTAATCTGATTATTGGTTACTGATTACTCCTTTAAAAAGTACCTTAGTTACTTTACTGATTACTTAATCTTAGAAGTAACTAATTTAGATTACAATTTATTTTTTTAGTTACCTTCAACAGCTGCCAAAAATTTATCATCTGCCAAAAAGCAATTACCAGTATTTGCCAAAAAGTGATTGTCTGTATTTAAACGGCTGTAAATGACTTGTTGACCGATAATCTGTGAAACATGTCAAACATATCTGAATGATATCAGGTCATTTTGAGCAAGAAACAGCATTTCTATGGCAAGGTAGAAGTATATATATATACTTCTACCTTATATATATATATATATATATATATATATATATATATATATACACACGCACACACACACACACACACACGTACCTGGTATATATATATATATATATATATATATATATATACATATATATATATATATATATATATATATATATATATATACAGTGGCTTGTATTCATACCCCTTGAATTTTTCCATATTTTGTATATATATTTATTTT